>JALPQI010005637.1:0-48643 GCA_025490895.1 Thaumatotibia leucotreta
AACAAAACAAAATAGAATAGAACTTTGAACGCTTCTAGTGTCGAGGTGAGCGTAGCATCGGCGCACGCGCATGTTAGAAAAAGATGCAAGTAAGCCTGCCGGGGTGTCGGGCAAGTTCGGGTTCGAGTTGGTGGGGCGCCTTTCCTTCGCCGCGCCGCCCGCGCCAGTACCGAGTGCGCAGCGCGACTAAGGCCACGCCGCTCCGCTCGCCGGACCGACGCCCGCGCTTTCTTAAGCTCCACTGGATCCAAGTTTATGCCGCACTCTCCCGCTTCGTAACCGGTTACAACTGTGATCTCAAGTGACACGTAGGCTGCTTTTGTGATTTAATCGTGTTCAGTGGCCAGACTGGGTCTGGTAATGAGTGACAAAATTATGTGTTCTCGGATTTGGCTCTCCAGATTGTGATACGATGACCACCAGGTCGATTCGGATGTAAATTGGATTTCTATCATTGATTCATTCTTAGAATTGGTGAGTAAATAAACTATTCTCCATGTAAATATTATTTATTACGTGTAGACAAGCATGGGCTCAAAGAACGGTGTGTGCTTGTGGGGGCGTTCGGTCGCCACAAACAAACAAAAACCCGTAGTCCCGTGGACGGCGTAGAGGCACAGGGGAGAGAAGGAGAGAGCGCACGTTGTTGACACTCTTAGCCGGCCCTTTCCACGTCGTCGACTCTACAGGCATATTGAGTTGAACTTCACTATAATAAAGATAAATGTAGAGTCGCTTGTTACGTCGTCCTTTGTATTCGTTTTGGAAACGAGATGCTTATAAATTGGTAGTGATGTGAATCGGGAATGCATTTCATTGCTACATTACCGTTTTATGGGTTGTTTTAATGCGTTGGTGTGTAATTATGATTGACAGTCACAAAAGGGGGCGATTACCTATAACACGCGACACAGCATAGCGTAATTAAAATTATTACCCAATTTCTATGCATGAATTTTACTTAAACAAACAGCGACGACTTATCTATTGTTTGCATATTATTAAATAAGAAAGCCAGCCATGATATCTAAGGTTGAGTGCTTTCTTCCATATCTATTTCAAACATCATTTATCTATTCGTTCTTTTGTTTACAATGCAAAGAGAATTCGAGATATGAACAGAATATCTGAACTTCCTTCCTTACTCATTTCTAAATTCGTTCCATAAGACGTATTTATAAATAGCAGAACAATTAAAGCTTGAATTCCAAAATGACCGTCATACCGTAATGAATGAAAATGACATTATCAACATCCTGGGTAGTTGTAAATGAGTCACAACGAAGATAACGAAGTATAGTGAGTAGATTTGAATGCAAGATGCCGAGGATGCGTCAGGCGCCAGCCAAATTGAAATTTAACTCTAGTTTACAGAGGGCGACTCAGAGGTCAATGAGATTTTTAAAGAGGAGTCTCTGATATTTAGATATCTCTTAGGTACCTTTTCCAGTTGCTACGTGATGCAACTTCCACACCCACTGCATAGTTTAATTAAGCAACTTCCTTAAATATTTTAGTTGAATTTAGGTTACTGACAAATATTGTCCTTAATTCTTATAATAATATTATTTTTTGCTGTAAGTCAGTTACTGTAGGTGAAATCATACACTCCTTTACTATTGTGGGTTAACGTGCCCAGGCGAGGTCGCTTAATGAATTCTACACATTTTATTTGCACATGACATGCCAATTTTTGAACATAGATGCCGATTAAAAAATCACAAATATTTACAAGATCTTCGTGAAAACTTATTTGGGAGGTTTTTGAAAAAGTCCCAGTTTGTCGTCTTACCGTAACGACGGAATTGGCTTGTACTTTTATACGAATTAAATGTCTAAGTTCCTTTAGGGAAAGGAACTTAGACACTAGAAGGGACTTTTTTCTAAACCACTTGTAGGTATTTGTTTCGAAACCTATATTACGCATGTTCTTCCAACCACTACCTACTGACTTAATAAGCTTTTGAACTGCAATTAATGCTTCGTCTGTGGCTTCGTTGAATTTGAGTTATACAATTTAGAGTAGGTCATCAACAGTTAGACATAACTGTGCTTATTTTTGTTTTATTTTTAATACCTAATAAATTATTTATAAACATCCCAAGAAAATGTTGTTATCTTTAGGTACCGAATAATTATTACCTACGTAGGTACTCTATGTATATAGCTTTACACCAAAATCATCTACACAACTTATAGTTCAGTCAGAAATTCGGAATAATAGATGAATTCGGAATAATACACCCCGCACTGGCAAAATGTTATAGATTACGAAGCGTTCCCCGCCTATCATTAGCATACCTATTGTGCATCAATATGATATGGGTTTCGATACTCCGAATAAATGGCATCAATCCAATTAAATATAACACAGCGAGCGAAAATATAATTGAGGTTTCACGGTAAACTAGCGTAATCGCAGCTAAGTATTGAGTTGCCTGATAGCTACTAAGCGGTTGATAACAGTGATATGATAACCCTGGCTTTATGTATTGGGTTATTAAAATAAACAACACTCTTTACTACTCTTCAAATGACCACAGTATACCTATCCGGCTCGAAGGACCCTGTTTATTATTATTTATGTTGGGATTGAGAACAATATGTCGGGACCAGTTTTTTTCCCGTACCCCAGCATAAATCAACTCACTGACCTCGATATGTACAGGTTGGGCAACTTGGAAGTACATATCATAACATAAATTGCAAGAACTTAATTTCTTGTCGCCAATATTAATGAAAACTATTTTGTTTTGTGCAGTTACTGTGAAATTGTTATGACGAATGATGATGAATTTGATTTTTTTACTTGAGCGAGGCGGACATTATACGACGTGAGCCACAATTGAAACGTGGTACTAAAAGTTTCCAAGCTCATTAATGTTGAGAAACTATGAAATCGACTCCCTTAAGCACGGTATAATATCAACTCCTGTTTTTTTCAGTGAGGTTATTTTAAAGGGTCGTGTCTATGCTAATTGCTAACCTCTCACTTACTTTAAGATGCCTGGATTCCGGGTTCATAGTAATGTATAAATATACTACATTTTTAGTATTTTTAATGCCTAAACACAAAAAAAAACTTGCGCTTGCGCACTAATATTACACACGTAATGTGCATTCAACTCAAAATACAGTTTAGAACGAAATACCTATTATACACTTGTATATCTACCTACCTAATATTTTTCACATTATATTATACCTACAAAGTATTTATTTGAATGATTCACGACAAGTCGCGTGAAAGCAACTGTTACCAGTCACATCACGTAGTTATCCTCTATCCCTTTTACGTTATTTAAGCAGACACCAGATTTACTGTAACATACATTTCACGCGTGACAACGCCAGAAGCGGTAATAAATTGTACGCTGATATGTAAATATGGCGAAAACTGTCATTTATCGTCTTAGCGCGGTACTTGTAGGTTATCCCCTCGCCTACGGCAGTGAGAAATATTTATTGTGGTCTACAAAGAAAGAACTGCAGCTTCCCGAGTCCACCCGCGTGGGACCGACGACACGGCCAAGCCACAAGCTCAAATGTCAACCGCGTCTGCGTAATTGCAAACGTATCTTGTTTATACCTTACACAGGTAAATGTAACCCCACCCAGAAGTCACTTTCCACACGATGAGGATCGAGTTTCGATCAAGTAAAACTACAAACACTAAACTGCGCAAGTTTATAAATAAAAAGCAAACACGATATCTGCCATTAGTAGTTCCTAAACCAGACCTCATAAAATATTCATTCATATTCCTTCTTTGCATTCTTATACGATTCTTATTTCGTATGCGAAGTTAGTGCGCGACGTCATATTTATTACTTTTGCAATTTCGGTACGTCACAGATGTTTGCTTTAATTTAAGTTTGGTCTAACACGAACTTAATTACGTTTTAGTGCGCCAGTTGCAGTGTCGAGCGTACTTAACCAATATCGATGATGCAAAAGATTGCTTCGTAACATAATTTATTAGAGTAACGACGCTATTACCTTCCGTTCGATAACCGCTCGTTTGTTTAGTACAGTAATTGTGCCGCTAGATCCAGCGCCGATAAATTGTACGTTCACAGACGCAATATATAGCGAACCGGCAGCAGAATTCGCGTTAACGAGGCGCAGCAGGTAAATCGATGTTCTGTTAAGCTTTTACATCGATGCAATAATCGCTGTGCAACAGAAGAGTAGAACTCAACATTATTCTGCTGCAGCGCGCCACTGCGCCCTGCGTTTACCCCTATCCTTTGAGGCACATCTGTGCACTGAGTGACGCCTTCTGTTATTGAAAATCACAACCCTTTTAGTTACAAAGCTATTCACAATTGTTTAAGCAAATGTTAGCGTGAAATACGCTTTGTTTCTTTCTCTCTCATTTTATTTCATGTATTTATTTATATAGCCATAAGAATCACTCTACACGTTCTCGCTATATCTACTCTTTCTAACTATTAACGACAAACGTGATGTGAACTTTAAACTAAAGCGCACTTATAACCCGCATGGCGCGCTTGTTAACTTTTTAATATTTAAAAGGCATTGTAGAGGCTTATATTTTATATTCAAAACATGTACATTACAAAAGTTACTAAATTCTATCAAGCTGTAGAAAATGGTAATTTTTATACCTTGAAGTGTGACAATTTTATAAGGACTTGAAACATTGATGTTACGAATTGAACAATTTTGGAGAGTTATTGTGACCCATTTGTTATTTTGTAGTTTTTGTACCCCGCAGTCGTACAAAAAAGGTACGAAGAAAGTAAGAAATTGAAACTAGTGAATATTATATAAATAAATAAAAAAAATAAAAATAAATATCTCGGGACATCTTACACAAATCGACCTAGTCCCACGGTAAGCTCAATTAAGGCTTGTGATGTGGGTACCAGGCGACGATATATATAATAGATAGATACATATAGATACTTAAATACATAGACAACCATGACCAAGGAACAAACATTTGTGATAAATAAATACACAAAGAATGCCCTCGCCGGGATTCGAACCCGGAACCTCCAGCTTTGTAGGCAGGGTCACTACCAACTAGGCTACGGAGGCTGAGGCGGATATATTCAGGTAACATTCAAAATATTATAATTATATTCAGGTAACATCAACAAAACATACAAAATAAACTGTAGAGCCGCATAAAGGCATGATTAAAACGTTGAAAACTAAATCTATACCTACTAACAAGCGGACGGCGAACCGATCACGGCCGTAGCTACCAGACAATCGAGTTTTGCTTCTCACAATCACGAGGCAGGTTAGCATGGACGAGAATAGTTAAATACGAAAAAAGTAGAATGCGAATCCTGACAAACGGGAGGATGCATACCTCCTGCGTGCGTTGCATCCCGCACCGTGAGACCGCGCCAGTTCGCCTCGAGCTGCGTGCGTCTGGGCGACATCCACTACGTTATTACTCTCATTTATTTTTTCTTATTCACTCAATTTCCATATAGACGATATAGTCTTGAAATAGCGTGAGAAACGAACTTGATCATTCATCGACAACATGGTTTCAAACCAGCTACAGTGTTAAACACTTATCTAGCTCTGATAAAATAAATACATATAGTAAATTAATACACGTACTACGCAGGTGGATACGTGCTATAAAGTTGCAAATGAGATAATTAACAACGAGGTCACGTAATTATTCTGCTTTAAACAGTTTCTTTTTAAGGAGCGTTATGATTAACTGGTTAAATTTCCGGTGTCCCACGAATATGAAGCCTTGTACCACGCATGTTAAAAGATAACAATCACGATTCGAGATTATAAGACAGTCCGCACCGCGCAGACTCAACCGTCTACTCGTCTAATTTCAGAACAATTTAACAGATTTGGCTCCCAACCGTAAATCTTTTTTTGTAAGAATTAAATCTCTTACGCAGCTGTGCGATGCAATTTTCCATGATTTAAACTTATTATATATTTAAGTACCCCGTCGCGCCTAACTGTCTGATGAAATCCAAATTTCAAACGGTCGAAATAAATACCTGCCTTGTCTCCGTTATGCGACCGAAATGGTTTCAATAAAAAATACGTACCTATAGTAGGTTACTGTTTTACCAAAATGTAAAGTAAAATAATTAAGCAAATACTGCAATCTGAATCAAATCTGTACGGAATCATTATTTACATAGGTAATTAAAACAAAATACACACTGAATTTGTAAAGAATCCATCGATATTTGAATCATTTATTTACAAAGAAAAAATTTAAGGGCTTCAATAAAAACAAAAGTTACGCCACTCTTTTACGTTACGGTTACAATATTCGTATGACTACCTTTCGTATGCAAAGGAAACGATCGTGTAATTTTGTTTTCAGCCATTAATTATTACAATATTTTTGAAAATGACCCAATAAAATTGACTTGTTGTAACTTTATAGATCAGAACATGAAAATAACTATGATATCATCTTAACACGTTCGACGCCAGTAACACGCATATGTGACCGAAAAAACTGTACTCCTATGCCAGTGACACACATACGTGATCAAAGTAATCTTATTCTTATGCCACTAGCATTAATCAAGTTCTCACTCCTATGCCAGTGGCATGGAAATAAGAACGTTTTTGACACAAGTGCTGTGTCGCCGGCATAGGAGTACAATCTTTTCGGTCTCACATGCGTGTCACTGGCATAGGAGTTCTATCAGATAATTTCGATCAGCATAGTATGGGCACTTAGTGAAACAGTACCGGAGGCGAACGTGTTAAATAAAAAATGCTAACACAAATGCTTAATATTTAAATAGCATATGCGACACCAGCTAGTCAGAGAGTAGTAACCTATAAAATTTATTAAATACCAATTAATATCACGTTCATTATTTATTTTTATTGGAGACAGCGAATTTAACACGTTTCTTTGGTCATCAGCTTCATACCTACATAATTCATGTAGATGCAGCACGGTTGAAGGATTTTTTCATGTTCATGCCGTCATGTACAAAGGTGGTGTATAAAATTACTCTGAAATATGTCGCAATACACCTTATTCCAGTGTAACATATTTATGAGATAATTATTTGGAAACGAAAAAATTTATATTTGTGCATTTTGTCTGTACCATTTCTAATCTTGTGACAAAGTGACATCCATATGAAATATCTAATGGGTTTGACTCTCGAAGTACGACGTAAAGTATGCTAATGGTAAATAAACTGACCTAAACGGAGTGCGTTGTAGTATACTATAAGAATAAATGTGTAATAGTAGATACTTAACATATGTTTTTGCTTGTTACAGAGCACACGGCGGAGGAAGATGGCGTGCGTAGAAAGGACGAAATAGGCTGCTGGCAAAATGGCCGTCGCCCGAGCGGTGCTTGTGCTTCTGGCGTCCACGGCTCAAGCATGGATGCCCGATGCAAACGCGCGCATTCACATCAAATATGGTGAGTACTAAACTATACACAAGTGCTAGAAAACAATATACTCTGGTCGGTTTTGGTTGATAGAGCTAAAATAATGCGAACGGCAATGAGGCTGAACTAGCTACTCTAGGATTTTTTCCATAGATTCTTCCATATATTTAGATAATAGGGTGTAATCAAGTCGCGTATAAACCAGTACGAAACAGATTTATTCCAAATTGTTCTAAATATATCACTGTTTGTGTTTAAAAACGAGCGTTTTTAAAAACGAACGTTATACTTATAGTTTACAACTACACTACTCGTACAACACTAGGTAAAATTACCCACCCAACCCAAGTAATATTAGTACCCAGTAGTACCAACTAAACTTGTAGTTTGTAAAAAGCACTATCATTAATAGCCGACCGTTACACGTATTTGCCTGATCACGCTATCGAATTTATAATTCACAATTACACAGGTGCAAGGACCCAACAAAGCGTGTCATATTGATACGTGAGAATTTCCCAACCCACCGGTTATGAAATCGTAAATTCTCATTGTTGATAAACGCTGCACAATGAGTGCATTGTTCGACTGATCCCACTGATATTGGGCCTTGCTAAAAAAATGGCTACCTATGTTCGCAACGCGAACCTGTATAGACTACCTACATAATAGACGAGAATGCCATAAATGGATTAAATTACTGATTAAACAAGCTTTAATTACCACGACTATTATATAAATTATACTTAAGGGACAAACAATACTTATCGGCTTGTAAAGTTAGGGGATGTTTTACGAATAAGGGGGTTATAGTTACATTACGTTCCTTAGTCTTCTGTTTCCAGCCAATATTATTTGTACATTTCTTAGATGTTTATTGAACGGGTAATTGACTAAGGTAAAGAAATGTGTATGATTATTAATTATAAATATCCACTTACGAACTCAACCGTACACAGTGTTTCTATTTTTTTCTTAATTTTAACTCGGTTTTAGTATTTTCGAATAGAATACAAATAATGGCTTCCATGTTCATAAATTATTTAGATTTATCGTGTACAAATTATATTTTATTTTTAACAGGAAAACAATCAATAATTAAACTCGATTCTCAAATTCCGTTAAGTTTTATGTAAAATTGATAGACATATAGCGTTCATTTGTTTGGTATTCGGAATACGTAAATTGACGAGTAGTACGGTCAAACTTTACATTAAACTCGCAAATCATGCAGTATAGCTGCATTTTTGGTATGTTGTTTAGACACCATAGGGCACCTCAACCACATTTTGCAAGCAAAAAAAAGTTGTGCTAGCTACGTAGTACGTGAAAAACTGCGAAATTTGCGATCATTTTTTAGTTTCTGATTTTTATTAAGAAAACCTTTCGTTTTTTGACATTATATGTTAAGAAGCGTTTAAAGATTAATCGATTTCCAACAAATTGAGCTAAGAAACATTACCGTAAGTCTTATAGTTTCAGAGATTCGAGACTTCCAAAAGTACTCTTTTTACTAATGTTAATGCAACGTAGCTTAAATCGTTTCAAATTTAATATTCTTTCTATGTTTTATAGCAATTAGTATCAAAAAGATAATAATTTTTAGTTAAACGTTGAAAACTAATAAAAGTCCGAAATTTTTTCCGTTTTTTACGTCCTATGCCGAAATTATTATTTTGTTTTTCTTGTACAATGCATTTTCGTATATCTCTATAGGGTCTATATAATATACCAAAATTGCAGCTTTGCAACACGACTTGCGATTTGTATGAAAAACTTAAGATAGCGGGCCTCCTGCCTTTTGAATTTCGCGTTTTTATCTTCAATTACAAAGTTTACTGACGTGCATTTACCCTTAAATTAAAGAATATTAGGTGCGCTATAAGGTCATTATTGCATGTTTTTCGTAGCATAATTAGGTGAGGCGATATTAAGCTGAAAACGTTAGCAAAACACACAATTTTATCTAGTTTACAAAAAAAAGAGTACTTTTTCAAGTCTCGAATCTCTGAAACTATAAGACCTAGGGTAAAGCATGTTAGCTCAACTTGTTGGAAATTTATTAATCTTTAAACGTTTGATAACCCGTGATATCAAAAAACGTAAGAGTTTTTTAATAAAAAACAGTAACTAAAAAATGACCGTAAATTTCGCAGTTTTTCACGTAATACGCAGCTAGCACAACTTTTTTTTGCTTGCAAAATGTGGTTTTATACTGTCCTATGGTGTCTAAACAACATACCAAAAATGCAGCGATACTACTTGATTTCCGAGTTTAGGGTAAAATGATGCACGGTTTGACCGTACTAGAGCCGCAAGCTAAAAATAGAAGCAAGGTACATTAATGTTAATTATTATTAAAAAAAAAAAAGATTTTAAGAATGTTACAGAACAGTTAGGTAGGGATTAAGACTGATCAAGATAATTTTGGAGAACGTTCATTGGCGTTATTTCCCAAATAAAATCGATACAAAATCTGCACATTAAAAGAACAATATTAAATGGGAGACGTAACGTGAGGTTTACCGTATAAAATCTGATCGGCCTCGGCGTCAGGCTGTGTACGCACAAAGCTGGTAGTGGAAGGGAAAGCTGTCACTAAACCTAACTGACAGCGTAATGTGGCGGTGTCGGGTAATGCGAGGCCACAAATCGCAGGTCATGCTTGCTCATTCCTCCACTATTCCGTAATACGACGAATATTAATTTCATACTAAATCGCAACTCCATTAAGTCAATGACTCTGTATAAACTAAGTTATTATCGATTTGTTACAGGCGATGAAACTTCAGAACAGTTCGTCGGCGATGCGGCAGCACCAGACCATTTCCGTATTTTAGATAGGGATGACTTCTCCATTATTGTCGGGGGCAGGTAAGCTAAAAACAATACATATATCCACAGAATTGTATCCTAACATAACTTAACCTTGAAATTATGTAAACAAAATATTTGCAAACACTGTAGTTATTACCTAACTTTCAAAGCTTAGCGGTGTGGCACGAATATAACGAATGGCACGGACGGCGTGCGACTTGCAAGCCGAAGGTTACGGGTTCGAACCTCGGGGTCCTTGACTCGCACATTGAGTTTCTCAAACTTAAGTAGGTGATGAGGCATAATTTGATGTAAATTTAACATTAGCAAGCCTCGACATCTACATGGAATGGTAGTGTTCCTCAAGTTACGTGACATTTGATTAATGAGCTATATCGGAACTTGCATCATTCTCTCAAGTCGGCAACGTGTTGAAGATATTTGCAATCCTAATAACCTTAGCGTCCATTTCTAAAACACATTCTCCATGAAGTAAAAATAAAAATATCTTATTTTTCAGCATGGGCTTAAAGCTTTATCCGTGTTCTAAACGTGATGATTACCAAGTAAAACAAAATTAGCATCGAATAGCCTAATTTCCATAAAAGATGCTACACGGGGAATGTTAAGTTGTGTTTGGGCAGGTGTGCACCTCGCCGTCTCGGCGCTCGCTGCGATCCGCGACTGCTCGAAACGAAACGAAACGCACCTTGTTACAGCTTGCATATTTAATTGTCGCCACTAATTTAACCTATTTTGTTCCAGAAATACTGTCTACAACCTCAGCCTGTACGACTTGTCGGAGAATTTAGATCAGGTAATGTTTATTCATTATTCATTTGCATGTAAAAGGATATTCTTTGGAGAAATGCTATTCTTTAGGTGCTATTGTGTCTTTACCTGAGTCGGTAAAATGCATTTTAATTTCATGAATTCTCGGGTATTATAGAAACATCCGGAGGATATTGAGGCAAATCTTTCAACTGCGATATATTTTGGTAATCTATGGGGCAGTCAGGCGGTGCACAAAAAATAGGACAAGGCTGGGACTGGGAAGCGATACCGTTTGATTTTGAAGCAGACAACAACCAGACGCCAGTTGCCAAACGGTAGCTCGGGAAGCCGATTTGTTTGCTAAGTGCCGATAGATAAGGGTTTATTAGGGTTACGTATCAAAACGGTAACTATTAGTACATTAATAAAAAAATGTTGTGAAATTCATTATGAAATTGAATAGTGGAGTAGATATTTTTCAGACTTAAATGTAATGGAAAAGAAAAATGATCGCGACGTAAAAATAATTATGTAGTTCGTCGTAATTGACTTTTTAGTTTAGTAATAGGTACCTAATACCTAGGTGTATGTCGCAAGTTGGTAGCAACTATCGACGTACAATACAGTCATTATAAATATAGTATGTAAGATATACATACACCCCAATCTAAAATACTTAAATGACTCTAAAAGGAAAATACGTACAATGCTTAAATTTTAATGTTCGAGATTTCGAAAATACGCGTAAATATTGCCTGCCATGCTTTAAGAGTAATAATAATAATAATAACCCCGCGGGGGCAGCTTGTGGCGAGCTGACGGTGAGTGGCGACACCGCGGACCCCTATTCCAGAGGGCCCTTTTATATGGCCCTCGCCTCTGTGCTTGCCTTGACCGGCCGGCCAGAGTGGATTCGCAAGAGCGGGACCTATGCTCCAGGTTGGAAGTGTAAAATGTCATAACGCCGGCGGCCCTTGAACGGATTACCGGGATCTGGCTACCGCAGTCTCACCTCTCGACAACCTCAAAGCCACTCTGAAGTGTTGCGCTATTGTCGCACTGTGCGTGCGGCCATTTGTAGGGCCCACTAAATGAGTTGGCGAGTCACCACCTGCCTTTTTACAATTTTGAGACTGATTGTCACGGCAGGTGTCCGCTAGTCTCCTCCTATAACCCAGTATCCATCCCATCCAATATACCAACCATAGCCCATGACCTTAGTTTCCATCGCAGTCACAGTGCTGCACTGCAATAGTCTTTGCACCTGGCGGGGACCATCTCCGGACGTATCATATTGTGCGGTCGGGGATGGTATCCGCCACGTGTATCCTTTGCTCTATATTAATTGTCTTAAAGGGCCTCTGCGCTGTTGGCTTCGGCCCCACGTATGCCTCCCAAAGGCCCGGGACCCCATAGTCCCGAGATATGGCAAAGACGTACAAATAATAATAATAATAAGCCATTTATTCAAGGAAATTTTGCTTAAAACTAATTTACAGAACTTCTACCAAACCACATAGTGGTTTGTTGGTAGACGAGGATCCAAAATAAGATCGGTGTATCATGTTCCATTGGTTTAGATTGCCCGATATATCTGGATGTTAGTCAGGTTTTATACATGTGAAACTCAGTAGTTAGGTTAGGTACAGAACCCTTGAAGCGAGACGGCAGTTTTTACAAAGCCGGTCGGCGACCCGCCGGCGCAGCCGCCGAAAGCCACGTATCGCACTACTACAGGTTTATGTATCTAATCTTGCGCAAACAACTTTACAACAGTTCCCCGGCCCCGCTGCTTTCCGCTGCACTCTCTGTTTATTCTTAGTTACGACCCATTTCGCTTGGCGCACTGTTTATTCTGTAAATCGTACGAGATTATTTACTTAAATAAAAAAATTGCTTTGAAACAACACACTGAATTGCCGTTGAACGTATGTATGGTATACCGGAGACATTGACTTCCGGCGGTTCCGCCAGAAGCACTGAAGACTTATTCTTATGGATTAACTAACTTGTACATGCAAATTATTATACCTACACTTGATGTAAAGTAGCTTTTATATCTTTAAACATTCGTTCAACGTTGCGAGAACGTGAAATCAATTTAAATATTTTTATATTTTTAGGAATAATCGAGGCAAAAATACTGAAATTTTAAGGCGGAAATGAACAGAATCTTATAACTTTATAGATGACGGGTGTATAAAATCGGTTTAAATATAGGTAAACGTGACGCCACCTCAAGTACATAATTTAACCCTTAATATGGCAGAAAAATGTCGTGTCGAATTTAAACCTTTATTAGTACAGTGATTCTAGCTAGCGAAAAATACAAAAAAGGATTAACGGTTTTTTTTTGTTCAACATAGTCCATTTCAGCTAAACGTTGTGCGCGCTAGGGGATGACTGATAATAGATAACGAAGAGCGCAGCTTGGCAATTCATAATTCAAGCGGGCAACGATTAATGGCATCACAATGTGCGCATGAAACAAAAATACGACGGACGCGGACGTAGGGCGGTTCGAGGGTGTTTGGCGCGCTGCCATCTCCGCCCGATATTGCTTTAGCGCAGCAAAATTCGATCGCTGAAACTAATATTCTATTAATTCATTCTTTTGCGCATCTTTGTAACTTACAATGTGTGTTCGGTGAAAAAGTTTAGATTGAGTTTTGATGTAAAAGAGGGCCGATGCCGATATATCTAAAACCAAAATCATGTTAATGTAATCAGAGAATTAATTAACCACCTTTTAAGCTTTTATCTTTATGGTGTGTAGTTATATATTTCACTAAAAATCATTATTAGGATGATTTCGACAAAAAAACAGTATGAGATAAATGATTCATTTGTAAATCAGAAACCTTGTAATACAATGTTAAAATCCAATTCTCGTATTAAATCTAGCCCTAACGTTGAATAATTCACGTGTGAGGCCGTGCCCGTACGTTAGGATGAGGCCCGAATAGGTACCTCTACTAATAGCTAAGGCTACTAAACTACTTAAGTGAATTTATGCAAGGTCTACCTAACATTCAGCAAATTTTTAAAATAGTTGACAAACTACAAAGGACCCCGGGCCTAAAGTATGGAAAATGTGGTTTCAGTCAAATCTTCTGAAATTTTGATATGTTATAGATTTCAGTGCCCTGAACAAAAAACTCTATGGGTGCTACCACGGTTTCCGGGTCCCTTTCCATGTTCTGCTCGATTTTGTACCAGATAACAAAGTAGTACTATTAGTTCTACTTCGGGTCTATTTAAACAATTGACATTAGTTTGAACCTTTTTTTGTGATAATACTGGTTAGTTAAAGACATAAAACGTCTACAATGCCGGCTGAGTTCAGCAATCGGTCACAAAATAATTAATACACACACGGGACTCGTTGTTGAACTCAGCCGGCATGTTGTTCATAGATTCTCTAAACGAAATAGCAGATTGAATTTTTTCTTCGTTGTTTTCTGATAGGTATCCGCCGCAATGCACGAAAAACAACAGCATTATTACATACGAAGCAATGTCCTCTATTTAAAAGTAGCGCCATATTTTCTAATGTTTGAATGAGTTCATATTTTACAATGTTAAGTAGGTATATTATAGAATCACACATTTAGCTATAAACGATAAGTCTATGACGTGCGTATGAAGTTGACATTGTACACGTTTTATGTCTTTAACTGTCAATGTCAATCTGTTTAATGTCAATTGTTTAAATAAATAGACCCGAAGTAGAACTAAGTACTACTTTGTTATCTGGTACAAAATCGAGCAGAACATGGAAAGGGACCCGGAAACCGTGGTAGCACCCATAGAGTTTTTTGTTCAGTGCACTGAAATCTATAACATATCAAAATTTCAGAAGATTTGACTGAAACCACATTTTCCATACTTTAGGCCCGGGGTCCTTTATAGAAAAAATAAAATAATATGCGTAAACCCAAGACGAATAAGTATTCAAGCGTCAATTAGTTGTAGAATACAGTAACAATCAATCTGGCTGTGTCATATGCCTTTCGTCTTTTCATTTGTTAATTAGATACTTAGATTTTTTTTTAATGCAACCATAGCTTAAATTCTACAGATTTAATAGGGACTAACTATATTTATTACAGCAGGTACGACGCAGGTAACGGGACTCGAAAGTAGGTTCGATCATATGCGCGACTAGAATTCTCGAAGCAAAGTGCAATACCTTGTAACTGGCAAGTAGAAAGATACCTTGTCTCCGAGAATTATTAATAGGAACTTAACTGCCCACGGGCCGTTAGGTACTTTCATGCACTAAACATAAACAGAGTTTGTCGAATAATTTAAGACGCAGCTAGTACTTACATTTGTTTTTAGAAATGTAAATGTAAATAGCGGTTTTAAAGATTATCTTATGAATCAGAATCCCGTGAAAAAATATCAATAGGTACCTTAATTATCTGTTATTTTTGAAGCTTTAAACGGCAGGAAGTAATGAATACAGTGCAGGCGGATGATTGTTGGAAACTTGTACAAGTTATATACAATTTTATTGTATTGATATTAGAAAATGTTAATCCTATAGAAATATATTCCGAAAAACGTGTCCGAGATGAGCTAGCAGCTGACATTTGTTTGCTTACGACACAATAAGCTGCTGTCGCTTTACAACTAGCTGTTACGAAACGAGCTCACGCTCTTTACAAATTGTGCAAATGAGCCAAAACGGAACATGTATTGATTATTTAATCAAGTTGTATTTATACGCGACTCACTGTGGGCGTTTCATTCGTTGTAATCTTCATCAATGATTCATTCATAAATTTGTCCACAGCGCCTAGAATGGAATTCGACGGATGCGCACACGGAGCTATGCCAGTTGAAAGGAAAATCATTAGACGAATGCCAAAACTACCCGCGTGTGGCAGCCAGGTCGCACGGACGCCTGCTGGTCTGCGGCACCAACGCGTTCAAGCCGCTCTGCAGGCGGTACGCCAGGCACCCGCCCACACAGCACCTCGAGGAGTTCGACGGCACTGGACGATGTCCCTACGATCCCCAACACAATTCGAGCGCCATATTTGCCGGTAAGCTTTAAATATTTCCCTTTTAAATGCCAATGATGAGCTTAACATTTATAGTCGAACAATTTCCTGGCTGCGGCGTGATCACACATAGCAATGATCATCTAAGAAGGCACGACGCCACGCCACCCAGAGAGGGGTTGCACCGAACACGACGCGACGCCGCGATATGAATCAATTTATAGCCTTTACAGTTACTCCTATCCAACCCACATTACATGCCGTTATATTCAGAAATTCTAGTGATAATCTGCAAATAAGTATAATACGCTATAATAAGAAATAAAACGAGCAACGTTCAGTTCAAAACCACAATTCAAATTACAGTTAAACTTAATGACAACAAGTTCGAGTAATGCACGGACACGAATGGGATGAAGAAACCGCATAATTAGGCGCACGATTCCTTATTTGACTTACCTATCCGTTGATGGACTGCGCTGCAATTTGCATAAAACATTGGACAGCTGAATGCCTAACCTACTTACTTTCACTATTTTTACGGCACAACATAAGCGTGATACTATGTTTACCAGTATTTGTTCACACAATGACGTTGCATAAATATGTTGACTGTGTTGCCGTAGTACGATACATTGCAGTAATTTTATAAAGAGCACTTAAAATAATGAACTTCTTATTTAACATTTAGCACACACTCGGTCACATAGTTCATAAAATGTTTACCCGTCGTTAAAATGGGATTAATAAGTGAATATCTTTTACTAGATGGTCAACTGTACACGGCAACGGCAGCGGACTTCTCCGGCACGGACCCGCTGATCTACCGCGAGCCGGTGCGCACGGAGCGCTCCGACTTGCGCCTGCTCAACGACCCTTCCTTCGTCGGTGCGGTGGCATCCACAAGCCACGTCTACTTTTTTTATCGCGAAACCGCCGTCGAATACATGAACTGCGGCAAGGTAACTCGAACACTATCTTATTACGCGTTCTTAAATTACATACTCCATTTAATGCTGTAATGCCTCAAGAGTAATATGATGCTTACGCTAACGATAATCATGGCGGTTGGTCGATTGATGTGTCAAATTTTAATGGCTATTTTTACTGATTTCGTTTCGCTCATGCGTTTTTTATTTTATTTCAGTCGGTGTATTCAAGAGTAGCCAGAGTGTGTCTGAAGGATAAAGGAGGACCACACACATTTAGTGACCGGTGGACCTCGTTCATGAAGACCCGATTGAACTGCTCAATGGCCGGAGAATATCCATTTTATTTTGATGAAATTCGTAAGTATTCATGTAATTTGATAATAAATTGTAAAGCATTACCCGATATTATGAAGCACTCCCAAATTTACACATGCACATATTAATTTAGCATTTAACTATTTCAGAGGCTACAACGGAATTAATCAACGGGGTTTATGGAAGTGGCAGCAGCAGAAATGATATCATATATGCAGTATTTACTACGCCGCAAAATGCTATAGGAGGCTCCGCAGTATGCGCCTTTGCCATGCGAGATATTTTAGATGCATTTGAGGGACCGTTTAAAGGCCAAGAAAGCATGAACTCAAATTGGTTGCCGTTAGAAAAAGACAAAGTTCCTGAACCTAGGCCCGGGGCATGTGTAGAAGACAGCCGGACACTGTCAGACTCTGGTGTCAACTTTATCAAAACGCATCCGTTAATGGATAAGTCAGTTTCATCATTCCTTACGAGGCCAATATTAACAAGAGTTAGTTTACAATACAGATTCTCTTCTATCGCCGTCCACCCTCAAGTACAAGCCATGAATGGCAATAAATATGACGTTATATACGTCGGGACGGATGACGGTAGAGTAATAAAAGCAGTCAACGTTGCAGCGAACGATGGAGTGTTCGATTCAAGTACCGACGAATATAGCAGAAACCCCGTAAGGACTGCCGTGATCTCCGAGGTGCAAGTGCTACCCCAAGGCGTCCCCATCAAGCAAATGCACGTGGCCCTCACTACAGAGAAATTGATAATAGCGTCAGGTGACATCATTAAAGCTGTCTCGCTGTCACACTGCGGCAACGTGCAATCGTGCAGGTATAGTACCATTCTATTGTTTACTTTTGACTTGAGTACTTATCAGTTATCATTTATCAATTAATTGGAACAATGAAAGTACGATAACCGATACGTTATGTGACACACCTAAACTATTTATTTTAAGGTATTATCTTACGGTACTGATTAGATATTATCATTTCCAGGGAATGTGTGGCGCTGCAAGACCCTCACTGTGCGTGGGACTCAAAGCAACAACAATGCGCTTGGGTCGGAAACAGACAATTTCCGAACCCAGAGAGATTCCTACAAAATGTAGAGAACGGAAAGACTGAAATATGTAATAAACTCCCCGCCCTTTTACCGGGCGACCGACATAGTAATAGAAATCCGGGCACTAAAAAACCCGTGATATCCGAACCCGACACACGAAAGACTGATGATATTCAAAATGAAATAGTTATAGAAGTTGTCGAAACAAACGTTCTCTCCGAAGAAAAAACTAACAAACACGAAACAGGTACACAAAAAGTTTTATTTTAAAAACACACGCTATGAGTTTTGGTTAATTTGAATTGGACCTTGTGAAACTGGCGATGCGACAAAGGTTGAATGCAACCAAGACCTATCTCTATTTACGAGTATTGCAATTTAATTTATTAAGACTTTCTTTGAGCGTATCTGTTTCAATCTTGAAGCAGAATACTTGATTTTGTACCATGTACCTAACAACTTTTTCTTCAGTCATCATGTGTGTTTATTTGCCTACAGACTCACTAACCGTGGCCGCTGCCGACGGCAACATCTACAGTGCGCAGGCGCTCATGACCGCCGTGGTAGCGTCCTGCCTCGTCACCCTCATGGTTGGCTTCGTCATCGGATACCTCTTCTCTCGGCGATTTCGTCACCCATTTTTTACCGATACCTCACCGTTCAATGAACAACACAATCATCTAAACAGGTAATTAGACTTTTTCTTTAATTATTAAACAATAACATAATCGTTATAGATTAATTCGTTTGCTTTGTTTATTACCTAGTGGGTGCCTAACACGGTAGTTTTTTTACAGACGAGTTTTTATGATTTCCCGAAGTGAGTCATTTCTTAACCACTAGTTATCTACTAAGCACTTTAATTTGTGTATTCAATATATATGAGTACATATACACATTTTATACGTTTTTACTTATGCACTTGCAATGTATATCTATGCTAAAGCTTGTGTTGCCATTGTATGCTTGTTAAAAAAACAGAAAACAAAACAAATGCTTAAGTTGTTTTTGTTTTCTTTTTTCAGATTAAGCCCTCTAGAAACGCCATTGAACGCTAATTCAGCGTACATGCCGCCGCGTTCTAAAAACGTGAACATGGTGGCGAACGTGTGCCCGCTCGCCAAGCAGGACAACCTGCACCTGGAGCTGGGCAAGGAGCGCACCCTCGACCTACGCAACTCTACGGAATCCCTCGACAAGGACCTCAAGTGCGGCACGCTACAAAAAGTTAAAAAGACTTACATTTGAAACCTACCCCAGCAAACCTTCTACGGGTCCATTGCCAAGTGATAAACATTGCGTGCCAAGACATCCGACAAGTCGGATCCGAGTGTTATAGTGATTGTGTGAAACTCTTGTAAATATGGTGTATAGTTGACGGACAACAATAAACACGTGCGACGCGGACGTTCATGTGCGCCGAGATTAAAGCATTTTATTAGTAGACTTATGCGGTGTAGACATTGACTAGTTAGTAAATGATTGAAGTGAAGCATGACCGAGGTGTTTAACACTAAAACTGAATCTGTTGTAGAAAATACGCATTGACTGTTAAATTTAAATATAAACAATTTACCGTGTGATATGGTATTTAATCGGTTTTAGTATTGAATATCTATTTAAAACATTCCATAGGTAATTACAATAGAAATAAAGTGCATTGAGCTATGTAAATATAATATTTAATTTGTATATAATGCTGAAATAGCTAGCAGGGAGAGCCACTATCATACTTGTTACTCATTTCTGTAAAGTTGATATAAGTGACACATTGCATTGAAGCATGGTAGAAAAAAAACTTAAGTATAGAAAAATTTGATTGTTCAAGTTTTCTATTACGTAGAGGCAGAGTAGATCAAGCTCAAAAAAAAATACATATTATAAATATGTTCTTATATTGAAATAAATGATATTATAGATTTCGTTAAAATATGAAGTTATTATAGCATTAACGTTACTGTGCTAATTGCATAGTGCCTTGTAGGTTGCCAACTTAGTGCCTAAAATGTATTAAAATCTGGTATAAAAGAAATAAGTATATATGACCCTGGTGATTACAATTCAAGCTGCATCAAATTACTTATACATTATTTCAATTAGTGACATGTATATGTTTTTATAATTATAATAATGTAAATAATAAATATATTTATGGTATTAGACATGTCATATGCTTCCCTGCATGGTTACGTAAACATTTATTCCCGTCTCATATTAAATTAGCACTACAATTACTTTAAATAGCTTTCATAACCAGAATTTGAATAACCTACATTCATAATTAAATTAAGATAAATTGGGCTGAAATGACCACCAGAGATCTAAAAATTAGCAAGTTTTTCCCACCGTGAAACAAAGTTTTAAGATAAGAAGGTAATCTGTTTGTGTATATACTATATCACTAGCAGTAGAAAATATTGATATTACATAGTATCATTGACATTTAATTAAATGTTACTATTATAATTTTATTTTTAAATATGTACCTATTTTCTACCATAAGTTTTCATAAATTGTCAGGTTTGAACAACTGAATTCCAGTATCCTACCTACTCAAAAAACACTTTTTATTTATATATTTTTTATATTGTAGAAAATCAATTAAATATTTAGCAATTTTATCAATTTCCAATAATACTGGAGAAATTAAAGTATTATTACATTACAACCTCGTTTCAATTGATCACAGTAAAATATCCTTTACAAAAAAAATTACCCTTCCCATTCCGGAGACCAACACATTTTTTTTTACAAGTATGGATGCTAAATGTTCAAGTTAATTTGCGGATTTCGGAGTTTGCGGTAGTACCTAGGCCAGTTTTAAGGTTTCGAAAATGGAACCCTTCGAGAGCTCGGAAACTACACAGCGTTCCAAAAATGGTGATACAAGATAATCATCATCTCAACCAAAAGACGTCCACTGCGGAACATAGGCCTCCCCTCTGGACCTCCACATGTACCGGTTAGATGCGACCTGCATCCAGCGTGTCCCGGCGACCTTCATAAGGTCGTCTGTCCATCTTGTGGGTGGACGTCCTACGCTGCGTTTGCCTAGCTGTGGTCTCCACTCGAGCACTTTTCGACCCCATCGACCATCTGCTCTGCGTGCAATGTGGCCTGCCCATTGCCACTTCAGCTTACTAATCCGGAGGGCTATGTCAGTAACTTTAGTTTGCCTACGGCTCTCCTCATTTCTGATTCGATCACGCAGAGAAACGCAGAGAAACGCCGAGCATAGCCCTCACCATAGCCCGTTGAGTGACTCTGAGTTTAGAGATGAGGCCGATGGTAAAGGACCGGGTCTATATCGGGTGGCATAATGTTTTTATTTCGAAAAATTTGTCGCATAACAACTTTACGCCAAAAAATGAATGGCATAAACATTGCTGCGCATATTTTTGTTATGCCGAAATTGTTAATCCCAACTTGGTTGTTCCTAAATATTGTTTGTCCTAATGATTTTCGTGTCTAATGTATATGTATCGAAAAATTATTGTGCATACTGGTGATGTTCCTACTATTTAATGTACAGTCACCACATGGGAATGTTGAGCCACTTGGCAATGGATGCAATTTGGTCGTGTCATATAATTATGGGTTCGGTATTTTTCGTTAGTAGGCACACACAGAACTAAGATGACAAAGAATGATCGACAACGATTAAAAGCATAACCAAAAACGAAACGCAAGTGTGTGCGTAAATTTGTCTATGTGTGGTCAGGAATAGGGTTGCCTATTACAACAGAGCAATTATCTATCGATGTTTAACTGTTTTATCGACAACATGGTATTTTTTATCCTCGTTTTTTGCTATAAGTTTTATAGGACAATGTGAATTGAGGGTGTCCAATTACAAATTGCAAACGTGTGTGAACTTAGCATCTGGCGTATCCCTTAAATTTAACAGAAATAATAAAAATCGTATAGTATCAAAAAAATCTCACAAAACATAGTAAGGTCCTTCAAGTTTGTTAAATACACATTCGTACTCAAAATCTGGGAATATGACGGCATTGTAATGTAATAGACTGATTAGGTATGTTTATCGAACGAATATCGATACTGGTAGTTCAACGTTTAGTCAAGCTCTAGCGTAGCGTGACCATTTATATTTTTACATAAAATATCCTTTAATATTAACTGTTGTGATAAATTATTAGCGCACAGTGATAGGACAACTAACAATTAATGCTAGAAAGTGATAACTTACACGATTTATGCTACTAAATCGCCAAAATATCGTTTGAAAACAATCAACCGGCAAATCAGATTTACCTACGAAACAAGTGTTTGCCGTCATTTCTTCGGTGGGTGATAGGACAATCCTTTACACTACACGATACCATATCGGTTTAATTATTTGTCTAAATTGACTTCTTACTAGAATTAAATATAAAATCACTTTTAAATAACAGTCTCCGTCGAGAAGGCTGATACGGCTGATATGTCACTTCAAAAGTGGGTACGCTTTTGGGATTGTTTTCTATCTCTTTTGCACTCGTGTAAAAGTCATATGACTGGTGGCTTCCCTTTCACACGCTTCCTTTCTCTATTAAGCGCTAGCGCGGATTCTAACTTTATGTAGGCACATGACCGATGTTCCCCGATGATATGTCAGTCAAATACGAATCTTTGTTGCGTCAAAATTTCAGTGTGTCACTAGTTGAAATAATAAAAATTTCTTCGTCTACGAGAATTAAGGATTAGTCATCGGCGAGGGGCCGCACATAGTGTGCCACTAAGAGGGATAGACATAGTCACAGACTACTAAGAAGATACTACGTATAGTGACGTATTCAACGCATTTGTCTGGCACTTAGATTTAGCATCTACGTGCCACACACACAAAAAATAGTGGCACAGTGATAAGGACGGACGATTATTGTTCCTTTTCACTTCCACTAGTAAAAAGTTTCATAAGACCATCCCTTTCGTTCTTGCTATTATTATTACGTTGTCAAATCCATATCCATATTCTATATCCATGGTCATCGGCCATTATTAGACGCTAGATGTCGTTGTTCCTAGAGGAAACTGGATAACGACAGTTCTTCATAGATTTGTTTAAAACCGTTTAGTAATTTATTCGTATTTGCTTCAAATCGGAAGCCATGATTTATCTGATATTAATAGGCGAGGTATTTTTTCCATTCATATTTATATAAATAGGCATGTTATCGAGCAATTTTAAATTATTCATTGACAGAGACAAATGCTATTGCTGTCTTTATTATCATTCGTTACAGCTCAGTTGACGTTAGTTGAAAACTTATGTAATGTAACCTTTGTTGAAATATAGTAGGTAACCTTTGACAATCTACCCATTATCCTATAATCTGTCAGTAGCCGTAAAAATGTATAATAGAAACTTGATAGTTTCTGACTGAAATTCTAACTTTGAAAAAATACCTGTCAGTGACAGCCGTTAAAAGGAAAGTGAACGAAATTACCATCAGGGTCGCGTTTTATAAAGTTACAATTTACAATTTCGCTGTTTGCCTCTCTTTCTAGCCAATATGTGCGTGCGTTAGAGAGGCAAACAGCGAAATTGTAAATTGTAACTTTATAAAACGCGACCCTGGGCTCTGAAGTTAGATTGACGTCTCCAGGTCTAAAGCGGATGTTATAACGTAACTATAGTAACGTCAGGTTCCGGAAAAATAGCGAACAATCATTGGTTAAACATTTTTGTTATTACGTAACCATGGTAATGTCACCTTCTGAAGAATACGCGAGCGGTCATTGGCTAACCGTAGCAACGACCGCCCCATTGGTCAGCAGAGTTCGGCCGAAGTCGTGATACTAGCCTCATAAGAGTTCGGAACCCGATTTGTATTATTCGACCAAGTTGTGAACAGTGGCAAGTGGCTCAACAATCCCGTGTGGTGACTGTACTAAAAGTGATTACCTACCTTTAACTAACTTTAAAAATATTTTTTTATTCCTTATACTTAACTATTACTAAATAATTCGCCTTGTTGTCCAAAGAATTTAAGTGAGCAATTCTGACCTGGGAACCGGTCGACGAAGCCCCGCTGCGCGGGGCTTCTATTTCCGCTCTAAGGGATAAAAGGTACCTAACGAGCCTATCCAGGTTAAGGTAGGGGAGGTTCAGATTATTTCTTTTTTAATGAGTCCCCCTGGTGGGGGACTTCGCCCCCCCGTTCCCCCCTTTTTTGGTTTTGTAAGTATGAGGATGTGTAAACAATTGATTAAAAATACTTAAGTATTTAAAGACTACGCCATTCACTCCGCCCTAGCTGCGAAACCTAACCAATCCACGTCGGTTTTACCCTGGTTTATTACTTGAACATTTTTTTTACCATTCACCCTGTTGTTCAAATGTTTTGCATGTTGTTATTAAAATGCCTTTTTGAATGAAATTTCGGACATGATAAAAGTAGGTGCAGTGAGAATTGACAGTTCGTGTAGTAGAGAAAACAATATTTATTACAATGAACATTAGGATTATTATGCTTTAGGTCATTTGACGTTCGAGTAATCAATATTAGAATAAATATGGTGTAGTTATTTTAAACGTGTATGCGCAAAATTAAGTAGGCTAAACAAGTAGTATGCCATGTAACATTATGCCAAACATTCTCGGCCAAAAAATTTTAGGACAATCGACGTTATGCGACACGACAGGCACCCTAAAGGACCACGTTTCGGCGCCGTAAGTCATCACTGGTAACACAACACACGATCATAATCATCAATTAATGATTTTGAACAACTGTTACTATGGGTCCAAATATGAAAACGCAAGAAAAAAGTCTACACTTCAAGAGAAGTTAAATGATTTATTATAAATATTAGATGTCATATACCAAAGAAAAACGACCACGATCACCTAACGCCCGAGGTGATCTTGGAAGGGCCCGGGGTGGGGTGGGTATTAAGTAGTTTGACTACCGGGGAAAAATAAAAAGTACAAATCAAAATATTTAGTTGGTTTGATTTGTGTTTTCGCAAAACGTTAAATAATGTATGTTTGAAAATAATCACTCTGAAAACATTTCATGCCTTTGTGTAGTAGTAGGTATAGGACCTATTAAAAATCTTACTATAGTTTCAGTTTTTTTTTTCATTACACATCAACTATATTTGTGTTCTGGTGGAAGGATCACACTCCAAAGTAATTAGTACACATTTATGGTACTGATAAAGTCGAAATAAGATCAGTTAAAAATAACAAAATGTAATATAAACCCTTGGAATGATCAAAAGGGTGAATACCTGAGCGTTTCAACTGCCTAATTTTGGTGGCATCATTTTTGCCGAAGTTTCTAAACGTCTCAATGTTATACTGCATCATTTGTATAAGGCACCGTGCCTCCTTCAAATGACAAAGTAACACATTGTAACGAATAGAAACTTCAGCAAAAATGATACCACCAAAAGTAGGCAGTTGAAACACTTAGATATTCACCCAAAAGCATGTGTCATTGCTTTTCTAAAATTTTTATGTCAATTTTATTGTCAATTATTAATGCTCTACATTACATTATTAAATATTACAATTTCATTTCATATAGTATCTCAGAAGCCATTTTTGATTAAAATAGAGTGCAATATTATTGATCTGAAGTAAAGTTATGTGTAAAAGTCTACTTACCATTACCATGATCAGTTGTTTTACTTAATAGTGGTAATTTTTATATTCATCTAGGTTAATTTTTGCTTTATTTGCTGTCATGGCATCTGATCAAGTGGTGGCACTTTTAGTTTTCTACCCAATTACTGCCAGTAACTTTTTTTTAAGTACTTTCAAAATAATTGACATAATTACAAAGAAACTGGCGCTTCTCAACTGCAGTTGTAACAATATTAGTATCAATTACAATACCATCATCACAAGCAATTGCTTCCTCTTTCATATTCGAGCAGCCCTCATGAAGTAAAATAAAATTATGAAGCACACATGAAGCATATATTAGTGTTTTAACAGTTTCAGGCCTATTGATGTCAATGTGGTTAAGCTTCCTAAATCTCTCCTTGAGCATTTCAAAAGCATTACCAATATATGATCGAGCTTTCCAAAGAACCTCATTGAACTTCATTTCTTCGCTTGTTAGTAATTCCTCGCTTGAAAAAGGTGTGATCAGATTTTTCCTCAACTTATACTGAGAGTCTCCAAGAATATGATTTTCAAAATCTACAAAATTCATCAACTCCTGAGAAAGTTTGCTCTCTCTAAATACTTTTCCTTTCCTTGTCTTTCCAATTTCACCCACATGTATATCTATAAACATTAGTGAGTCATCACAGACAGCTTGCAAAAGTACAATATCATGTTTTGATTTTTTATTCCTTATTGTTTGCACCTTTAATCTGCAAGCATCAATGAAACCTACACAATTGGGGAAATTGAAGCGACTATTCACCTTAGCCCTTGTGAGGTGTTGTTCTTCTATTGATGGCCAGCTGATGAAATTATATCTTTGTTCTGTTAGAAGTGTAGCAATTTCATGGAATATGACATTCACAGTTGATTTATGCAAGTTGAACAATACACCAACTTCACTACAAGATGATGAGCTGATCAACAGCCAAAGGAAGACATGTACTTTTTTATCTAAAGGGACAATGCTTCCAGCCTTAGTAAAGTCTCTTAAATAGTTGATGAGAGCCTGAAAAACACGAAAAACTTTATTAATTGTTGTCAAGGCAAAATTTATGTTTTTATTGCATTGAAAAAACTACTAGGTACTTCTCAAACAAGTTGCAGTTAATACATGTCTCCTCATATCAAACAGTTATATTATATTATTATTTCTCAGGTTCACAAGCTCATTCGATTTTGTTAAGAGAGAAAATATGTCCCATAAATTTTATACAATTTTCATTCCTTCCATTAAGCTACCACCTTTGAACATCTATGAAAAACGGTATCGTAATGGAAATAAACATTTTGGGCCATTTTTTTCACCTATTAGAATCGAAAGCATAGCTTACCTCCACTGTACTTTTCTTTATTTTAAACAATTCCACATAGTCATCATTGCTAAAGTTCTTCACAGTTTCTTCATAAAAGTTCTTTGTTTTGTGTAAAATCGATAGTCCATGTACACGTTTTTGGTTTAAAAGAAAAACTTGGTTAAATTCACTTTTGAACACTTCATTGATGGTTGAAATGTTCTCGGCATTCTCGTTTACCACTTTCGCAATAGCAATCACTAACCGATTTATAGATGTAACACTGTCGCTGTCTAAAAACATTTCGGTGATGAACTTCTTGCTAACCGAATCCATAGTTGGTAATTCCTTCATGAACTTTTTTAATGAATCAACTATTCAATACAATAATTTAGGGGACATTCTAATGGAATTGATATTACATTTCAAAAGTGGTTAATATGGAATCTAAAAATTACGATTAACTTTGTTTTTATTTACTCATGTAAATTCAACTGCGATGAGAAAAATATAATTATTGTAAAAGTGTAAACTACCTAACCGTACCGTAACGTCAAATGTCAATGTCATTTTTTATTTTAGTGGTTGGGGACAGGCGAAGGCACTTAGTCATACTGCCTATGTCAATGTCAACTTGGCGTTGGCGATGGCGGTTGGACCCATGTTGGACCCGATTGTGTAAGGCGAATGCCTAAATAATGTCAGTACAGACTCTCGCGAGGCGTCCTTCCGGCGGCTCTCTGACGAGCCTTGGCGATCGGAGTCAAGTGCTAGTCATCCACACATCTCCAAAGAATGAGGGTTTTTGATACTTTTTCTGCCGCTATGGGGAGGTGAGATGGCAGCACTGAGCCGACCGTATAACGAACTGTCAAAATAAATACGCGCATTTAATTTTCAACATATTTATAGGTTTATTTATTCTGAAAACCATTACTTTAGTCATATTGTTACCTAAAATAAATAAATAAAATAGTTCCAAGTCAATTCTCATGAAATTAACAAAGTTATAGTAATTATTTTGAATACCAGTGACTTTGAGCGCCTGTTTTAGAGTTCAATCTTCAGTTCGACGACCATGTATGAGTCGTAATCAATTACAAAATCAATTCTCTTCCAAATAAAATAGAATTTCAATATTTTAGGCCCAGGTGCCTATGAATAGTATGAATCTGACAGCTGTCGAGACCAGGTGCGTACGAAGCGCCGCCTGGTGGCAGAAAAATTATCGAAAACCCTCATTGCATTCATTCATTTAGCCTCTACGTCTACTACAATATGGACGTGACTGAAGAGACAAATTATAACGAACTTTAAGGATTATATACCGTTCGTCAGCACAAAACAAAAAAATGTTAACAAATATGATATGACTGACTTTCCATATCTTTTGACATCTTTATTCAAAGACACATACCGTGAAACACGTTCGCATATAGGTATATGTTTACGTTAATACTAATAAATATCAATAATTTTAACTAAAAATGTACCTATGTGAACTCAAGGTTAAATGTTTTAAGTTTGTGATAAAAACAAAGATTGCGTTCTAAAAGTGCGTTATTATGAAATAATGCAAGTTTTTAGGTTTGTTTACATTTTTTTTATTTTCTACTGTCGAACGGTATAAAGTATAAAATTATTGATTCTCTTTAGTGCAATCCCATAAAAGTGGTAAGTATACAAAACTTCACTAGGTACTCAATCTTGAAATAAAATAAAATGCGTTCTCTTTTCTTCTCACTATATGCAACACTTGCAGCAGTTAACAACAAAGTAAGCGAACGTGAGAATGTGGTCCTCGGACTCGCGCCCTTAAAGCCGGAGCCGGACGGAACCATGTGGCGAGGCGAGCAGACACGAGCTCACCATTCACGCACTTCGCGTTTCTGTCTTGTTATTTGTAATGTATCGTAAAATAATTGGGAAAATTGTAGGTGGAAGTGAAAATAACTATACTGTATTGACTTCTTTATTGCTAAGTAATTGTAAAGTCTCTTCAGACTGTGCACGAATCGTGGCGCGACTTCGCGGAGAGCACATACCACGACGTTGATTTACTCATCTCCACGCTCGCAACCTTCATGGCGATTTCACAATCTTGTTCACGGCAAGATGGCGGCAAAAAAGTGTCAGCTGATCGGATTTATTTTGCGGCTCTAAATGGTTATTTTATTAAGCATATTTTCTGTTTTCGGAATTATCGTACAGTAAACAAGTCAATCTTAATCATATAACCATACGAAACAGTTATTAGATTTTACAGATTAGGCTACAACATTACATGCCATAATGTGGAGTCTTGCAAGTTCACGCTACGCATCTCCTTCCTCTCCGACGCAGCCCAAAAAACCAACAAAAACCGGAGAACTAGGCAAAGGCGCGAACAATATGTGAAATCGAATCATATGCTTCGTGCCGGGATTCGCTCACAAGTGTGGAGCGGCCTTAATAAATAACATTGTACAATACATCGCAAAATGCAACACTTGTGTAAAAGACTGATGTAACTGGCAGTATATGTAAATATTAAGAGGGATTTCTATCAATTCTATCCCAATACCACATACATTTTCTACAATATGACCTCAACTTACAACTTAACAAGCCAGTAAGTGTTGTAAATGTTTATGAATTAGAGGATTAGTAAATATAATATTAACATATTCGAGTAATAATAAGTGCGAGTTATATTATTATTTCTAAATTTCTCCTAAACAGCCTTGTGTTAATGTAATAACAATACAAAGTCACAGCACAAACCATTGTGGTTAATTTTTCTTCCATATTAGGGTTTTATTATTAGATGGCATTTCTATTGTATCTATGAGAGATAAATTGTTCTCATCTCCTAATTTAATCAAATCAGTTATATCACGGAGCCCCCATGCTGGATCCTTAGCCCTCAGCCCGGCATCAAAATTAATGTTACTCTCTGGTGTGATTACACCATCCTTACTGTACGGGCCATAAGTTATCATAAGAGCATCAGACTTCAAGAAAATGCCAGCATTCTTAAATAATCCTATAGTACATTCATATGGACTAATATGAATCATATTAGCACAATATATATAGTCAATGCTATTTTCTTCAAAATGGTTTGATAAACTATCACAAATGTTAAATTGAATTGGTTGAAGTATGTTCTTAGTTGGACAATTATTAGCATAGTATGAAATACTTCCTATCAAACTCTTGTCATACTCGGAAGGCTGGAATTTCACTCCAGGAAAGTTTGGAGCAAAGTGGGCTAAATGCTGACCTGATCCAGATGCAATCTCTAGAAATAAAGGACTCTCATCTTCAATGCTGTCCACATCGCATATGATGAACCTCTTCAAAACTTGGAGAATTGGTTCTTGGTTTCTTGAAGCAGCTGGATATATCAGTTTCTCTCCATCGATTCTATAAAAACAGAAATATTCATTTCATCAAGGTGCAAAAAAAGCTATTTATGAAATAAATTACTTGACACAGGGTAAGTACCTACATTAATACCTTGTGACACGAAATTGTGTCAAGGAATTTAAAATAAAAATTATTCATACGAATTTAATCTTGGTAACATCCCGATTTACCTATCTATCATGCTTAATATTATTTTCTAATTAGTACTCCTAGTAGCTACTTGTGATGTTCCAATGATGAAACTTATGAAATAATTGAACAATATATTGCTAGTGCCTAAGTAAATATATAGTTACTTACTTTTCATTTCCGTGGAATTCGCTCGCAAACTCTCGTCCCTTTTTTACGGACCCCATTACTTTCGTTAAGATTTTAAGTTTACTGTACTGTTTAACTCGATTCGCGTAAGATATCGATAATTGGAGGAGTTTAAACAAATTCATACAGTCAATAACGTAACAGTAAATAAGAATAGCTATAAATATTTACAATTATAACCAGAAAAGCGGTATCGATAATAAATTCAAAAGATTATTAATAATAAGAAACTAATTAAAGATTTTCTTTCGACTTTTCTTATCCTTTTGACTGACTATTCAACAACCGAACCGGAATCTTGAAGTTGAAGTGTCTGCTGTGTCTGTGCCTAGCGAGGGGCCGCGCCGAGTGTGCCACTAAGAGGGATGGATATATAGTGAGCGTTGTTGCCATGCGAGAAAAATTACCCCATCATTTACCCTATTATATGAAACAATATTAAAATGTAATATCAAATATGTTTATTTAAGTGGAGTTTTAGTTTCTTAGTGTACCTTATTTTATTTAATTTATGAAATAGTATTTTAAACTGTCATAGATACGTGGCGTTTTCAAGCAAAATATACATCTTTACCGAATATCAATTAAATTGCATTTTAACGTATACCAACCGACAGTAGAATCCAAAAAAAGAATGTAAGCAAATATGGCTGACATTCCATAGCATCTGACGTGTTTGAAACTTATCGTGAAATACGTTCGCAGATATAATTTTAGGTTACCACTATAAATATCAATATTTTTTACTAAAAATGTATGTGAACTCTTTCAAGTTCGGAATAAAATTACGATTGTGTTTTATTATGGAATAATGCAAGTTATTAGGATTGTTTACATTTTTTTGGATTCTACTGACGAATGGAGTAAACGGTTTGCGGACAGCTCATATTGACTAGCAAAGACGCATTATTTACTTAAAAATAATACATTTATTTTACTTTTAGGTATACACTATCTTCTACCATCCCCGACTCTCAATTTCAACTCGTCAATAATGATATATTTAGTAACTTATCGACATTAAATTAAAATGTATATATATATCATCATCGATTTCATTAGAAGAATGAAAAATTACATGTACCTACTTACCACAAACAACATAGTACATAAACCCTCGATTACCCAAACTAGTTTGGGCAAACTTATTCGGATAATTTAAATAGGATAAGGTAAAATAAAACGACAACGTATATACAAATAACATTTAATTTACTCATAAATAATTAGAATTCTATGGAAAGAAAACATTTGCAAGTGCACCATCGGGCCAAACCACCATTTATACATTATAATAATTTTACGAACGTGGGCAACTATCATACTGAAATTACCCCAAAATTTTGGGTAATTATACCCTCCTTGCCCTGGCATCCCTCGAACAATAACAAAGTCACTGAATTATTTCCCTTTTCCGAGTTAATTATGGCCAAAATGCTTTCTAATGACTAGTATTTTTATCAGTTTACATTTTAAAATGGATTGCTAACAGTTTCATTTAGAATTAGACTGAAAAACACTATATTTACCTGCGAAAGGTTATGTCAGCAATTTTTCGCTCGTTTCTACTTTTACAGCCTAGTACTTCGCATCGCACCATATCTAGAAGATAAACACAGATGAAATTGTTCAAAATAAGCCTTGGGATAAGTTGTTTGTGTCCACTTTCACATTGAAAACATTTAATTTCACTCCCACCAGACGTATGTGACGTATTCAACGCATTTGTCTGACACGTAGATGCTAAGTGCCACACAAAAAATAGTGGCACAGTGATAAGGACGGACGATTATCGTTCCTTTTCACTTCCACTAGTTAAAAGTTTAATAAGACCATCCCTTTCGTTCTTGCTATTATTATTACGTTGTCAAATCCATATTAATCCTACATTCATGGTGCCTAGACAGTAGATAGATGTCATAGATGATAGGTCGGTAGACGCAGTCGCAGTGAGTGCTGCCAGATCTCAAAAAAATAAATCTCAATTTTATCCAAAATGTATGCACAAGGGGAGTTTTGGGACTCAAAATAATTCTATTTGGATGGATATTAGGGGATCATATTTTAAAGACAAACGGCATTAACGAGACTTCAGACTTACATTTTGCTATTATCCTGGCATGACGTTACAAGTCGATATTTTATTTAAATTACTTATAAGTAAGTGGGTAGATTCGAAAAACAAGGCAATTTTTTTGTTTCCTTAGAACTATTGGTGATTTAGCTATTGTGTTAATGTCTGATCACGTTTTGTGATTGATATAAATTACATAATTTGTTAAAATATATGTTTATTTAATCCGTTGACAATCAAAAGTGAAGTAAAATACATGACATGACATTAATGATGGTGTTCTCTATGATCAATGATGAGTTATATAAAATGAGGTTGTAACATTCGTCCGCCCTAAAAGAATTAAACATCCATTTCTTCGATCAGTCGCCGAGGTGGTTTAACAGTACGATGGCTTCGCCGCGGAGCCATGGGTGTCACTGCTGTGGGCATGCCAAAGTCATTGTGCGGTGAAACAGTTGGAGTAGCTTCTGTAACTGGTTCAGTTACAACTCTCGGTCCTGAAGATGGCGTTGCAGATATGTTAGGGTTAGCTTCCAGTACTGGCGTGAAGGAAGCGACTGGGACCATAGATGTTTGTAAATCTCTGTCAGGGCTTTCTTCTGGATCAGGAAGGCGGGGTCGTATGTGGTCTGCGTGATACCGCTTCTCCACTCCCACTGGCGTTTTAATGACATAAGAGTATCTATTAGTACGTCGCGAAATAGTAGCAGGTTCCCATCGCGGCTGTTCCCTGCTTCGCACATAGACAGTGTCACCTGGTCTGTGGTTTGGCGTCTGCTCATTGGAATTGATGTTTGCTTGTATTTGTTTGTATTGTAACAGACGTCTGGCACTTGGTCGGACATTGTCAAGCACACAATGTAGTTGCCTTCCAAACATTAACTGGCTCGGGGATTTGCCCGTGCTGTTATGGGGAGTGATGCGATATGCAAACAGGAAATGTTCCAGCCGTTTTTTTAGGGGTAGTGTGCTGGACGACATTCTGGTCTTGAAAGTTCTAACGAGCCGTTCAGCTAATCCATTCGTCCGTGGATGGTAAGGAGACGATTTGATATGCTTAATGCCCTTCATTCCGCAGTAATCCTGGAATTCCTTGGAAATAAATTGGGGACCATTATCAGATACTAAAAATTGAGGCAGGCCAAAGGTAGTAAATATGGTGTCCAGTTCATCACAAAGCTTAGCTGTAGTAATCTTGGTCATCGGCTTGATCTCAATCCATTTGGAGAAGGCATCGGAGAGAACTAACCAATATGTGCCTTCAAATGGTCCAGCAAAATCTACATGAATTCTTTCCCAGGCCTGGTCTGGCATAGGCCATGAGAAAATTGGAAGGTCTGGAGTATTTGGCCTATTCGTCTGGCATTTGTTGCAACTCTTGACATGTGTGTCTATGTCTTCCTCTATATTTGACCACCAAACATAGAATCTTGCCAATGCTCTCATTGCTGAAATGCCGGGATGTCCAAGATGTAGGTATTTTAATGTCGATTTTCTCAGAGTTTCGGGAACAACAATGCGGCCTTGCCACATGATTATCTTATTTTCTATTGATAATTCGCTATGCTTCCTAGCATATGGTTTTACGTCTTCTGTGTAATGGTGCTCACGCCAGCCAGTTTTAATAAAGTCTTTTATTAAAACTGGCTGGCGTGTAAAATGAGAAATGAAAATGAGGTTGTAACAGTGATCACGTTTAATAAGGTGATGAGAATATCTAACATTTTTTTTTCATTAATGAATAAGTTGCAAATACGATTGTTTCTTAATATGCCGTTTGGGGGGCTAATGGAGATCAAAGTTTACTTAAATAAAAAATAAAAGCGTACAAACTCAGTAAAGCTTTAAAAATATTTACAAAATTTGGAATAAATCTGCTTACCTAGAACCGGCATAAAAACCATAAGAATTAAGATAAATTTATTTTTGGCAGCACTGTTTCGACATTTCGTTATTTTTCTTCGCGGTCAGCGTAGACGAAAGCAATAAACCATCCTGCCTTGGACGGTACAGGTTTCAAAATGTAATTTATAAATACAATAATATAATGTGTAAGACGGGGTTGTAGTTTTTCCATAAAATCCTCGAAATATTACTTAACGGCAACGAGAGATATGGCTAAATTAAAGAAGTGAACTACTGCTTTGAGTATTTAGACTAAATACTCAAAGAAACTACTGATTAGATTTGCAAATTTCATATTGAAATAAATTCTGAATGAGACAATTGAACTAAGTTTATTATGTAGCTATGATATGGTAGTACGGCTTGGTGCGGTGCTTTAGCCTGTCAGCGTGTAAATAAAAAAAACATGACAGTTGACATGAATGACATATGACATGAGACGATTGAGACGATTTGTCGATTCTTTGGATTTCGGTGGATTGTGGATTTCGGTTCTTAGTGTTCTTACTCGTTTGTCGTAGAATTGGTGGCTGTAGATCGACTTATAAAATCCTCAGTCATTACATAGGTTGCAGTGATTTTTTTCTACTTCATAGTAGTTCATAGAGGATCTACTCCTAACTCCAGATTTGCTGTAAACATGGCGAAAAGGGCAGCATCTACTGCGTTTGACTTAGATGAAGAACCTGATGAAAAGCGAGCTACCAAGAAAGAAGGAAAGAAGCATTCTTTGGACTCCGATGAGGAGGATAGCGGTGCTGAAGAAGAGAAGAACAACGTTCTTAATGCTGACGACATTGAAGGGGAGGAGGAAGGCGTAGCAGGGATAGAAGGTGAAGTAAGTGAGCTGAGACTACTTTAAGCTTTACTAAAACACGACATAAATTTGATATCATCAAGGTTTTCATTGGCATTTTAGATAGGTTACATTTAAATGTGATGTGTGTTTTGATATAAAAATATTAGTTTACAGATAAATAAACACGCCAAAAGAGGCATAAATAACCATTTAGTTGGATTAAATTGTTGGCTGACCAGCAAAACTCACTATAAAAACTGTCACTACTCTTCGCAACTTCTTATGTCATTATTGAATCAGAACTTAGATACAATCTCTATTTCAAGTAGGTATTTGTTTCTTAGTGAGTTTTGGTTGTCAACCAATGAAATATAATGAAATAATAGATTTCAAAGCCTTATTTTTTTAAATAATGATTACAGGAATTTATTATCCTTGAATGCAAAGGATTAATAGTATATTTTTTTGTGCAAGGGAACTGGAACTGTTTTCTTCTGTGTGAGTCTGGTTGTAGAAAGAGAAGCTTATATTTTACTAACCCAACCTGACCCTTGTAATTGATACTCTTATACATATGAATCCCCTAACCCATTCTACTCAATGCAATTGTACATTTAGCCATTCACAAGACAGTAATTTAAGTGCTTTGAAATGTCTTAACCCTTAGGTGCATATGGTATCACACATTTTAATTCTGAAATGACTTATGTAAACAATCGATGCCAATTAGAACTCTGTTGCTCAGTGTGTCAGTCGCAATTGATTACTTATTTCGACATGTGTAATTTCGGTCGTATCATTTATGATACTGTATGCACCTAAGGGTTAAAGTTTAATTTATGTATTTACAGATCACTATCACACCATTCAATATGAAAGAGGAGCTAGAAGAGGGCCATTTCGACAACCAAGGACAATATCACTGGAAGAAAGAGAAAGAAATCAGAGATGGGTGGCTTGACAACATAGACTGGGTGAAAGTTAAAGGCAGGCCTGAGGATAAGTACAAGGTACACAAAGATGATGAAACTAAAGGTCTTGGTGATGAATCTAGCAGTGAAGATGAAGAGATGGAGGAAAAGTTTGACCTGTGTGAAAATTATAAGGAAATACTGGAACATATGAAGCCAAGGGAGACAATTGCGAAAGCTTTACAGAGACTGGGTAAGTGTAACTGATTAATTTAAAAAATATTGATCAAATTTTTAAATATTTATTTATTACCAATGTGCAATAACATTGCATTGGTAGCACAACAACTGCATATAATGAATGGATGAATGTAATTCGTAATATAAGGTCCTGGTGGCTATAAGACTTCAGGTATTTAACACTTTCATTTCAAAGAGTGTTTTTAAATGATATTTGTTTATACCTTTAATGTAACTTGATGTGTGTTAAATTGGGTCTGGACAATTGAGTGCAAATGACAGAAAAGAAGAACTTCTACACCAATGGAGGAGTTAACAGTGTTGAATAAAAAAAAATCGTAATAACCATCTTACGTTTTATTGCCTAACAAATGCTGTGCTTGCTGTTTTAACACCATGCTTGAAACTGTTCTAGGTGCTGCTTCAAAGATGTCCAGTGCAGAAAGATGGAAAAGGAAGAAAGCAGGTATTGTAGATGAGGGGAGCAAAATCGTCACCAGAGTAACAGAGCTTGCCAACCAGATACTCACCAAAACGGGCAACATGGACATTTACCAAGAGACTTACGAGAAAATCAGTGGAGTCATATCAAAAAAAGAAAACAAAAAGGAAGATGCAGATTTAGATATGTATGCTGATGACTTTGATCAGAAAGAAAAACAAAATCTCAATAAAGAGGGTGGTAGTGAGACAAAACCTGAAAATGTTGAAGAAGATGATGACACTCCTAAACAAGTCCAATGGGAGTTCAAATGGAAACAAGATGATGATGCAGAACTGTCTGGACCACATACATCTGAGCAAATGCAGAAGTGGGTGTCAGAAGGCTATTTCAAAACAGGTGTTTGGGTGAGAAAGCATGGAGAAGACAGTCAGTTCTACAGTTCAAACAGAATGGATTTTGAATTGTACATGTGATTAAAATAAAACAGTACATTATGGTACAATAAACTTTATTAAAATTTAAACATACTTTTTTCTGCTTTTAAATAACTTATTTACAACAACGAACACATTAAACTCAGTCATGACTTTGGCCATTTGGTTAATTAAAACTATAAATAATGTTATAACTTGAACTATAACAAATTGTGATATAGAGGTACCTATTTCTAACCAACTTCCAGTGTTTTTCACGTAGTACAGCAACTGAATACCCATTATATTTGAATATATAAGTACTATGATATGTAGGTAACCAGTTGGTGCCTGGAAAAAAAATAACAGATAACATTCAGTTGCCATTTAAGGGTCGGATTCCCGATTTTGTCGTTTTAGACCTATTTTCGAACAAAGAATTTGTTAAGTAAATATTACTCTACAAACATATTTCTTACATGAACTTATTCAGAAAGAACCCATGCAGAGGCTCCAATTGATATTATATTTTATGTTTACATGGATTTCCTAGAAATCGGCTCTAAATGTACCGAAAAATCAAAAAATTGCATATTTTTCGAACACGAAGCAATGCATATTTTTCTTTAACAGGCATAAAATTATCATGTTAATTTAAAAGCCAGATAACTGAATTAGTGCATCAGGGCATATTCATATTTTTCCTCATAAAGACAACGAAGAAATTTAATCCTTAATTTAAAATTGCGTATATTCTCCATACAAATGGCGACACGAGTCAAAATTCTCCTTTGACTCAGATGGCGCGAGCGCCTCCTCGAGGTCGGACGCACGCCAAATCGCTCCCGTTGACAGCTCTTTTTGACATTCAAAATGACATAAAATCATATACATATACGTCAAGGGATGCCAGTACTCAAAGTGTCTTCAAATAAGTAGGGAAAATCAATACGAAGAAATTCGTTCGAACTCCCTCATTTATTTAAGTTTTTTGTTATTTTTATGACCGAATACAAGAAAACTATAACAACTGATTCTAAATAAAACTCAATACTACCGAACACGTATAAGTTACATTCGCAGAAACGATTAAAAATTAAAGAAGTTTACGGATACGATTTGGTGTAATGGAGTTTATTTTCTATACTCTGGCAACAGATTACATCATTTGAAAACACATGTGTGACGGCTAGAAGTCAAAACGATAGGATGTCAATTTAGTTATGATAATAATAAGAAAGATAGAATATGTTTGTTAATATAATTATAGTACTAATAGGTATATTAAAAGTGATACGAGTCTTTAATGAATGGTTGATTTGTGGAATAAAATCTCTACTCACCGCCACCGCGATTTCTGCGGCCGTAAGACTTTGTAAGAAAGTATGTACATATCTTCTCAGTACATTCAATATTGAAACAAATCCTCGCGAACTACAAAGTACATAAACTTTAAGCTCAGCTTTCCATTGTCAAACTGTAGCCGCACCATGATCCTACCGCATTAACACAAAAAGAACTGCCGAGGTATGGCGCCCTTCAGCCAGAAGTCTGCACTCGCAATACTTCCCTGCGGCAGCTTCGGCACGAGCTGAGCTACACATAAATAAGTTCGGAAACGTAACTTATTGATTTTTCGTTTGAAACTAGAATGATTTACATATTATACTTATATTCTCTTTCCAGGGGGCTTATGATGGTCCCGTTTTATCTATTTATCGTGCTACGCCTCACTTACGCACTTACATACTTGTTAGAACCTGACGGCAATAACGACAAAAGATTAAAGACGGTACCATCATAAGCCTACAGAAATGGCACAAAAGGTACCTACCTACTAGTTATTTAGCCGTGTTTCCCTATAAATTGCAATACATTCCTAGTTATTTATTTGTATTTTCTATATTCTTGTTATTATACGATTTCAATACATTTGTCACCATCCCAACTCCTCCTGCGGGTGTCGTAAGAGTCGACTAAGGGATTGAAGTGTCACTGACCACTATTTGATAAAATATTGATGGTGGGCAGCAGCATCATCATAGTGGACACATTACTGCGATCGCCAATCCGCTTGCCCAGTGTGGCGATTATGGGCATTTACCTCCTAATGCGTTTATAGGTACGCATAGTTGCCTACGTCCAGCAGTGGACTATCATAGTCTGATGATGATGATGATACGATTTGAATATTAGGTATGCATAAATTTATGACCACAGCTGGATACAATTTTTTCACTTTCATATCGTATATCTGCTAGCATACAAGTAAATCGTCGTCTAATAGCCAAAACTCACACTCCTCTTAGCAACCTCGTATGTCAGTATTGAATCAGATCGTAACTGAGATACGAGCTTTATTTCGAGTACGTATTTGTTATTTTAGTTAGTTTTGTTTGTCAAATGGAGAAATATTTGTATGGTATTAATATGTATCCGTGGAATGGAGTGAGCTTAATATAGTGTTTGTAAATATTATTTTTGGAAAGTTTAGTAAAAACGCTTATATTTATATACGATAATATAAAACTATTCACCTATTTGCAAATTTTCAAATCCGGCCGCCCTATAGGTACAATTCATGTACAATTACGACCGCCGTTCGGTTGCTAGGCGACGAAAAAAAATAACAGAGACGTCATTGGGGTATCAAATAAAATAATTATAACTTAGGACTGACTGAGACAATTTCTCTCATCTGCTCAGATGTTTCTTTTGGTAGATCAACGTTTGACATATTACTGATTGTTTCAGAGTCTATATTAAGCAGGACGTAAAAAGTAGGCAAGGAATAAATAGGTAATAGTTATCACGGTGTTTTCACTTAGTTGAAGTAGTGAATTTGATGTACTCATGACGTCATCGGATATGCTTCGGGGAATCAACGTTAGAGGGCGTTGATATCAATTTCAAGATCTTGTATTATCTGTACAGCCACTCGTTTCTTTTCCGTTACGCGCAGTTAACAAAAGGAAAGGAATGACAAATTATTCGTTTTTCTTCATTACTTGGATATCAAAACATTTTTGTTTCATACATAGAGTAATAAAACATTAATTTAAATATATTTGTATTTTTACTTTTGTCCGTTTTGAACCTTTCATATACTTTTAGACAGATTGAATATATATATACATATTAAAGGAACGGAATGTTTTTGATAGACCCGCCATACCTCAAACTTCACTTTCTGGTTATCTTCGATGCTCGAAAGTGCTTTGAAACGATATTCTAGTGATTTTATTCAACGACTGTGCTTGTTTTGGACTCCGATAATTCTGCTTTTACGTGAATGTACCTGGTGTGCGCAACGGACTTTGGATTGCTATTTGAATTGGATTTTTGCAAAAATGGTGCGAAACAAGGAAATGTGTTGTGTGCCTAATTGTGGTAAAACGCGTGAGTATTCGTATTCAAATTTTCTATTTAAAGTGTGGAGCAATAGTACTTCACCCGTAAACATTAATATTGAACGTTTAAAAGCCAATTTCATGTTCTACATAACTGCACCATTTTGATCACAATATATAACTACTTACCCACTTAAAGTGAAATTATAGTGATTCATTAGAACTATGCGGTATTTTAAAAAAGGTACATCTTTTAATAGTCTGTACAGACAAAAAAGGCCGGATTATCTACATATGTTTCGTTAACAAGATGCTTTCACATCAGTATTTACAGTCATGTCCAGGATTAGGGTGGTCCAAAAAAACATTTATTTTATTTTCCCATGGGGCACCCCCTTATTTTGTTACATCTGTTAAGTTGATAAATTATACCAAGTTTCATAATTTTATTTAAACTGTAAAGTGGTGCTCAACGCCTTTGATGTTTTTTATTTTATATTGTATGGAATGTGAAAAAATGAAATTTTTGTTTCTTAACTTTTTATTTTAGTTATTGCTTCTAGACTGTTTAAACATAGGATTTTTAAGTAACATAGTAGAAGTTAATTTTTCTTTCTATTTTTTAAGCTTATTTGAATCTTCGCCAAAAAGTTAACCGAATCAATAATTTATTAAAAATAAAAATAAAATGTATTTTTTACCTACTTGACTTTTAAATCCCGTTTTGAACAGTATGAAAGCAATTACTGACATAAAAATCATAAATATAAAATTACAGAATCGACTCCTTAATAAAAACATTTACTTAATAAAAACAAAGTAAATAAATAAATAAATGGTTAATAAACACAAAATTTCTTACCCACCCTCAACTGAAGTGTCATGTGTATTTTTGTAACCAAATTAAGTTAATATAAGTATTCAACGAACAAAGTCGAAATTTGTACCAGTCTTAATGTAGGTAATATATTTGTTGCTTTGCTTTTCAGGATTAAGTGTGATTCTTCACACTCAACTGAAGTGTCATGTGTATTTTTGTAACCAATTTAAGTTAATATAAGTATTCAACGAACAAAGCCGAAATTAGTACCAGTCTTAATGTAGGTAATATATTTGTTGCTTTGCTTTTCAGGATTAAGTGTGATTCTTCACAAATTTCCCAGCCCAACGAAAGAGGTTGACCGGTTTCGTACTTGGATGTACGCTATTGGTGGTGACGTATTGGCTTTGGATAATCAATATATCCATCGTTACCGAAAAGTGTGCCATGTTCACTTTGAACAAAAATATATTAACCAAAGCGGAAGATTATGTGCAACTGCAATTCCAACACTTAATTTAAAAGGTATGTTACAGTAATATTCATAACTATGTGTGCTCTCAGTAGTCTGTCTGTCTGTCCGTCCGTCCGTCTGTCTGTCCGTCCGTCCGCCCAACCGCCCGCCCGCCCGTCCGTCCAGCCGTCCGTCCGTCCGTCCGTCCGTCTGTCTGTCTGTCTGTCTGTCTGTCTGTATCTGTCAGTCTGTCTGTCTGTCTGTCTGTCTGTCTGTCTGTCTTTTGCTCCGAAATGAACTGCGGGATTTTATTTTATTAAATTATTGACCTATATGTTCCATCGCGAACACTGTTAAACGATATTTTATAATCGCTATTGTAATAGTGTTCCTATTTTTATGTATCTTATACGCATGTGTATGACTTTCAGGAATTGCTGCTCAAAATACATCTATGCAAATTTCAAGCCATTTGCAACAACCGCTGCAAAATGAAAATGTATCACGAGCCCCGTTTGCCGACATAACAATCCTGTACAATCCGGCTACTGACAACAACACTTCTCGACCTTCGACTTCAGGTTAGTTTGCTGAAGATGTAGTGACAAAAATTGAGATGGACATTGGCTTTGGATAATCAATGTATCCATCGTTACCGAAAAGTTTGCCATGTTCACTTTGAACAAAAATATATTAACCAAAGCGGAAGATTATGTGCAATTGCAATTCCACTTGGTAACTTCCACTATTTTGAATATTTTCCGTAAAACATGTTCACAAAATACATTTCGCGAGAAACCATACCTAATATTTATGAGCAATGCGAAGTGTAGAGGTCAACAAACGGACAATCGTATATACAAAAGCATTTTCGCACAAACTTAAACAGTAATTAGGGTTCCGTAGCCAAAATGGCAAAAACGGAACCCTTATAGATTCGTCATGTCCGTCTGTCCGTCTGTCCGTCTGTCACAGCCGATTTACTCGGAAAATATAAATGTTACAGTAACGAAATTTGGTGAGAATATGTGTTGTATGAACCGCTACAGGATTATGATACTAAATTGTAAAAAAAACAATTGGGGTGGGGGCCCTCCATACATGTAACTGAGGGATAGAATTTTTTTTTTAGTTTTACATAAGCGTGTGGGGTATTAATAGAAAGGTCTTTGAAAATGATGTGAAGGTTTATACATCACATTTTTATTTAAGCAAATCGTTTTCGAGATATCAGCTCTCAAAATCTGAAAAATGTGTCCCCCCCCCTCTATTTTTTAAACTACGCGATATAAAATTCTGAAAAAAATATATGTTATGCACATTAATAAACTCTATCAACGATTTTTAGTTTGATTAAATTATCTCCTATAGTTTTTGAGGTAGGTTGATTTAACTGTATTTTTTGAATAATAAATTGATAATGGTACGGAACCCTTTGCGCGCGAGTCCGACTCGCACTTGGCCGGTTTTTACATAAGTTCCTAATAGCTTATAAACTCCCTACGATTTATAAGTTTATAAACTTCTCTAGTTTACTGCAATGTATAATAATTTCATTTAAATATTTATTTATTTATTTGCAGGTGTCCCTAAACAAAGGCTGAATAAATGTTCTGAAACATCAAGAAAAGTTATCAAATCTCCGAAAATCAGTTCAAATGGTAAGTACCTACTTACTAAGTGTTTTAATATAAATATTTCAATCATAATCTTTCCACTTTTTTAAATTATGTATGAAATTGAAAATATCAATTATAGAAATATAATTCAACTTCTAGGTAGGTACCTACTTACGTATTTTTAATACAATTTTTTTATTAAGACTGATGAACTTATTGTGACATTTTACTAGTCTTTCTTTTTGTGGGATCAGATAGCCACTAAAATTTAAAAACTCAATTTTGTTGAAATTTTCACACAGTAAGTATGTAATAGTACATTGTGCATCAAGGGAGGTAAGTACGGAAATACTAACGAGAGTGTTAGAAGCCCGACGCCGTTAGGCGGAGGGCTTTTATGACTCGAGTTAGTATTCCGCTTACCGACCGTGATGCATACAATGTTTTTCATCACACTTGCCGACAAAAAAATAATGTTTAAGACATAATATTATTAAATGACGTACTGGCATTTCTATTACTCCCTAGGGAATTTCACTTTTCTATTACTCCCGCTACGCACGCTAGCAATGGCGCGCTTAGACAGCAAGTGTGATGAAAACTTATTAAAACCATTCCTTCATCTTCTTGATCCCCAAATAATTTCAATAATTTATATAGCACAACATTACTTATCGCCTAAGTATACCCGGGTTTGAATAAATGGTTTTAGTAAGTTTACGTAGTGTATAGGTAAACATATTAATGTGAGAACTTGTAAAGATAAAATCTCGTTAGTAATAAGTTAGCAAAACTTGCTTAGAATTTACTCATTTTTATTGAGTAAACATTATACAGGATAGTGAAAGTAAGTAAGTCAGTGAGGGTTTTTTTTTGTATCACACGAGGTTTCGATCCTGGATAAAAAAGCAAATAAAGCAATCGAATGGAATTTCTTTTTCGAACCCGTTTCCAGAACGTTTTAACTAAGTAGGTATGTATTTTTGTATCTAAACGCCAAACTACACGAATTAAAAAACGAAAGAAAGTCTCCTAGGACCATTTTCGAGTAGCAGCTGGAATCTGGTAGCTGCCCTCACTGAACCACTTGCTTTTACCATCCTATAATAACGGAATTATTATTATAATAAGTATTCACATTGTAGAGAATTTGACAGAGCCCTATCAATTGGTATTTCTATATTCTTTATACAGCTTGTATAATTATATTGTATAATTGATTTCAGGTCATAAGACAGCCTACACACCACAATTTTGCTCCGAAGCCAGTAATCTGGCCAAAAATATAAAAAAGCTTACAGAGGCAAAAGATAAATTTGCCTTAAGACTCAAAAAGGCTATGTCCCTGTCCACGAATTCGGCTTTCCAGAAAGCCACCAGCAAGTTTACCACCATGGCATTGCTTTTTATAATGATTCAGTTTAGGGAGATTAATAAAAATAAAATGGGAAGAAGATTTACAAAAAAAGAAAAAATAATGGCGTTATCGATCTACAAACAAGGCCCGAAGGCATACAGATGGCTGAGACACATTTTTGTGCTTCCATCACCTTTGACTTTGTCTCGAATGATATCCGTCGCAGGCTTGAAAGCCGGCATAAATGAAAATATCTTCGAACATTTAAAAAAAAAGGCCAGTATAATGCCAAAACACGACAGACTCTGTATATTAATGTTTGACGAGATGGCAATTAAGCCTCATTTTGAGTATAACTCAAAAAAAGACTTAATTGTTGGCTTCGTTGACAATGGAAACAAGAGGGAGAAAAAAGTCGCAGACCACGCCTTAGTATTTATGATAAGAGGCATCACAAAAAATTACAAACAGCCGATCAGTTACACCTTTTGTTGTGGAGCCACCCCGAAGGAAGAGTTAGCAGAGGCCATAAAAACCCATATAAGAAAATTAAAATCTAGTGGGTTTCAAGTAGTCGCTACTGTTTGTGACCAAGGATCATCAAATATGTGCGCTATAAATTCACTAATTGCCGAAAAGAAAAAAAATAATGAAAAGTCTGAAGGGTATTTGTTTGAAGTTGATGGCGATGAGGTGATACCGCTGTATGACCCTCCTCATTTGATTAAAAACATACGAAACAATTTAATAACAAAAAATCTAACATGTAAAATTGATGATCAAATAAAAACTGCCAAGTGGGAACATATAGTTAAATTGTACGAGGAAAATCCCGCATACAAAGGAATAAGATTAATGCCCAAATTAACCGAACTTCATATAGACCCAAAGAAAATGCCGAAAATGAAGGTGAAAATTGCAACTCAACTACTAAGTAGGTCAGTTGCCGTTAATATGGGATATTTAGCACGTAAGTAAATAAATATTATGTTTTTTTGAAGACTGTAACTGTTGTAACAACATGTTGATGTTGTGAACTGCTTCATATGTGCATCTATCCGTGGTGTTCGTCGTCTGAAGGATTAACAGATGTCAATGTACATATTTTTTTTAGCACAGGATATTTTTAGCTATGTTTCATGCGCAAAATATCAAGCTTAAACTCGAACTAGTCATAAGACTTCCCTCAATGTTAAAGAGGAAACTTCCCACGTAATTGTTGAGCGTCAATTTTAGTAGCATTTGTAAATGTCGCTTGGTATTATCTCGATAGTCGATACCTCATCCTCACTACAACAATTATCATACTGTTACAGAGAAAGGAATACTGGACCCATCAAGCCAGGAAACCGCCGATATCATTCTATTTTTTGACGAATTATTCGATTCTGTCAACGGAGGTTTTATGAATGAAAAGAAGAGACCTGGGAAAGAATTACTGAGTCCGCTCACACCTAACTCAAGCCACCAAGGAGTTTGGACCCAAAGTAAAAAGGTCCTAAAAACAATGAAGTTTGTAACGTCTGAAGGAAGCAGAACAAGATATGTACCAACCGTGCAAAATTGGCAACGCACTATTCAAAATTTGGAATATTTAAAAACGCAGCTGTTCCAGAAACACGATATTAAATCAATTTGGTTACGTCACTTCAATCAGGATCCTTTGGAAAACTTTTTTGGTTGTGTGAGGAGCCATGGAGCAAGGAGCAACAACCCGACTTGCGTCCAATTCGAGGTTGCCTTTGCAGCGTTATTAATCAATAACATTAACTCGTTACATTCCCCAGGCTACAATTGCGAAAAAGACCAAGGCCGTAGCTTTAAGATGTTAAGTAAGATTTTTTTTGATAAAACAGCAGTTCATCGCGCTCCGGAGAATAATACAAACTATGAAATAAAGTTTGATCATATCAGTGACCAAGTCTTAGTTGGAATCGATAATAAAAAGGGTGATGATAAAATTTTGGCTCAAATACAGTATGTAACGGGTTACATATTAAGAAAAACAAAATTTGTATTTAAAAATTGTAACAAATGCCGCGATTGCCTGTACGATCGTAATAAAACCAGCCAATACATCAACTTAAAAGAATATAAAAAAGGAAAATCATATATGTCATATCCTTCCGACCGCTTAGTTGAATGTTTCTCAAATATTCAAGATGTAGTCACAAATGTCTTAAGAACTGACTGTGACATGATAAACATAAAACAATATATGAAAGATGTAGTAGAGATAGTTATAAATTTTGATTTTATAGATTGTGCTGATCATAAAAATGACCTAATTAACCAAATAATCAACTTATCGTCTAGGTTTTTTTTATATAACTGGTGTAAAGATACCAACAAATTATTAAGAGGAACGCGGTCCGACTTTGATCCTCAAGATCAAATGCGAGAATTGACAAGAAATTATTATTTAAAACGAAAAAAGGCTTGTAGGCAATAAACAGCAACCAAAATAGTTTTTTATCTATGATAGTGTACAGTCGTACAATAACTGAAGTAATTTTCTCTCCTTTCATGTTTTTAATCCTTAATTTTATTGGTAAATGTCGTAAACCGTATATAAACTTGAATCAAACCGATAACAAATGTATGATACAAATGCTTAGTACCTAATAAGAAACTTTATGGATATCTAAGGCTAATGTAAAAATAAAACTGTAAAGAGACAACTTTTTCTGTTTTATTGTTTCACGATCCTAGTTACATCAACTAACTGAACTAGGTTACACCATGTGTGAACTTCGTCAGCTGATTCCAAATGAGAAATGTGAGGCAAGTTCACATTTGATGTGATCTGGGTCACGTTTTATAAAGTTACAATTTACAATTTCACTGTTTGCCTCTCTTTCTAGCCAATACGTGCGTGCGTTAGAGAGGCAAACAGCGAAATTGTAAATTGTAACTTTATAAAACGCGACCCTGGTTCTGTTTCTTCAAACCTTATCAATTCATAAAACTATACATATATATACAGCTATATATATATATATATATATATATATATATATATATATATATATATTTGAAAAGTTGCGGGGAATTATTAATAGATGGCGTTGCAAGCAAAAACCTTGACTGATAACTCTATACACTATTATTCAATATACTCTATGATAGTTATATCGAAATTCCTCCGCGCGCCTCGCAAAGTTGCTGATGTATCTGCAATGTTGGCTATAATGTACCCTGATATGGATGGATGGTTACGTGAAACGTAAGTAAAATTTACATTTTTTTATAGTATACGAGTAAGTAAGTAGTATTTACTGATACATAGTTTGTGTA
>JALPQI010005638.1:0-74369 GCA_025490895.1 Thaumatotibia leucotreta
GGTAAGATAGGACACTCTAATAGGTTCCATCGTAGTTCTCATGATTTCTAGTTCTATAAGTGAGATGATCTTGCTTGAACCAGTTAGTCGGTATGTTGTTCTTTGTAAAAAATACTACGAAGTCGGTCTCCTGGTGAGAGCGTAATGTGTAAAAGTATATGTTATGTAGAACCTTATAGTAAAATGGTAGAACCAAGGAAAATATTTTTATTGGGATGGGGTTATGCACATTATGTGTGTATATTTTTGATGGGATTATGTGGAACAAATCAAATTATTTAATTAAATACCTAGTTTTTTGACCGGTTTCAGCTGAGACTGAGTGACCGAGTGGTTTAGGCACTGATCTCACCGTGAGCTACTAAGCTATGAACTATCGGCTATAAGCACGAACAAAAGATACGCAATCCCGTGTAAATAAAAGAGACACGGCGATACTCGCCCAGCTATCAGCTATCACCGCCGGGCGAGTTTCGCTGTGTCTCATTTTTTTACACGGGAGTGCGTATCTTTTGTTTGTGTTTATAGCCGATAGATCATAGCTTAGTAGCTCGCGGTGAGACCAGTGCCTTAGGCATCAGCTGCGAAGCTGAGGAAGTAGGTTCAAATCCCACTAAGATATCGGCCGTGACAGACGGCCAAACTGAATCTATATCCCCGGCTTGTACCAATGAGTTCATGAAAAACTTATGTACGAAAGTTGTTGATAATTTTGCTTTACGGTGAAGGAAATCATAGTGAGAAAACCTGCATACGTCTGCGAAGAAGTTCAAGGGAGGGAGTTCCTAACAGCTTCAGGGGCAGCGTTAGGGACCAAGCAAAATAGCCACGTTCGATGTCTAGTTGCGGAAAATTATCAGACTCAGAATACAATACCGCTCCGTTTTTGCTATTTGGGGTACGTAACCCTAAAACTCGCAAATAATCAATTGCAAATGTAGCCACATTGAACTATGATTTATTTAGGTACATTGCACCCAGCCTGTAGGAATCAATGGCCCATCTACAGGATCACGATACAAAAACACTAATTCATCTTAACATGCTATTATAAACCATATGCCAACAAAATAAGGACTTTCTGGAATGCGTCACATAAGAAGGCAGCTTTTTATAGCTCTAGTTTGTAAAGTTCTATGTTCATTCCAATTTCCACGGCGGTTACGATCTTTTAATCTTGCGTAGATCTCGTGTGGGTGGCGCGTGGGCAAACTCCTTACTCGAATGATAATTTTAAACCTTATTATAATGTACATAAGCAACAAGTGAACAGAGATCGACGATATCGATTTTATGCAGATACAGTCGGCAACATTGTTGGAATGCTTGAACTTTTATGTAAATTCGTGTTTGCCATTTACGATCGTCTCAAGAGGACGTATTCACACATTCGCGTAGGGCAATGTAAATAAATAAAGAGGCAATAAAACTTGTACGTACTTTAGAATACGATTGTTATAAAACAGAACAGTAGGATAAACATGAGGATAGTTCGAATGAGGACGAACATTCCGATAACTTTGAACAAACAAATATCATAGGAATATCTGACATAAACCGATCTAGTCCCACGATAAATTCAATTAAAACAATATTGTTGGTACTACGCGTCGATTCATATATTAGATAGATCCATATAGATACTTACATACGTAGGAACAATTATAAGCAAATTGAGAATATATTTTTGTGATAAACACACATGCCTGCCATTTTCAGGCAAACACATGGCAGGTTCACTACCAACTAAGCGACGAAGGATATAATAATATCCTATTTATTTAGACGCCGTTTTTCGTAAACCTTTATCAAAACTACATCACATTATTTTAACAGCTATTTCCGAATAATCACCAAAAAAAAAATCATCAGACCCCGAGGTTATACCCGTTTGATAAAAAAAAATTAAAAACCATTCACGATTCTTGGATATATCGAGTGACATACATAAAACAAAATCAGTCGAATTCAGAATCTTCTCCTTCTTTGAAGACGGTTAAAAATAACTTTACTAAAGTTTTGTTCGGATTACTGTACCTACACTACAGTGTACAAATAGTCGCATTAATATATCTTGCGTAGGAGTATCGTGCACGCGTTTATCGGCTACTATACTATTGAACCCGAGTCCGAACCCAACCCAGTGTAAATTAATAAAACAACACTCTAGAACACACATACATATCTATTAGGGGAACGCACCGAATGGCGGGGCTCCATTTAGAGAGGCGTTAAACAAATCTGGCCCCATATTCGTACCCTGAAGAACAAAGCCACACAAAACGGTACCAAAGCATTGCGTATTTAGCTACCGGTAGTAACGATATCCTCCAATAATATTCTAATCACTTAGCGAGTCGATTGTACGCTGTCTCTCAGTCCAGCACCAGTCGAAAGTCTCTATCACGAAGACGTAAGGTTCACTTTTAGAATTGGGACATGGAACGTGTTAAACCACCTTTACCGCAACTTCGATTACTCGAAGGCTCTTGGTTACACCAGTTAGTAGAGCCTCGTATGCGTTCGGGAGGCCACGGAAACACACGATTAGCAGGCCTATCGCAAACTTCAAAATCCGTAAATTTCAAGCATTGGTCCCTGTCACTCCAACGAAGGCGTCTTTAGTATGACAGGGATGTTCGGAATTTGCGAGCTTCGAAGCTCGCAGTGAGTCTACAGTTCAATTCCGATCCGGAATACGTTCCCTTTCACGCGCAATGGGTTAAATAAATTGGGACCCGGGTAATGCGGGCCAAATCCCCTCCCCGGGAATACCTATCCCATATGATTTATTTTTTATGCTCCCTCAACCGGGACTTGGGGTAAAAGTCGAATATGCGAAAACTCCAAATATTCATTGTTGATCGACGTGGAAATTCAACCGTTTTGTCTGACTCTCTCCCAGCGGGGACGATAGAGACAAAGCTAAAGATATCAGATTTCCGGGATCTTATTATTCTGCAATTTCAAAGTGGGTGATAATACTGCTTTGGTGTGTTTGGTGACATGGGGTGGCTAATTCCACACTTTATTAGGGTTTCACACGAAGCTCGAATATTACAGAAAGTTATAATAACTTTTACTGTCAAGGTTTATGATTCTACAGTCAAGGTAATAAAAATTTAAATATGTTTTACAAAGCCCGATTTAACTTTTACTACGGTATTTTACTTGTCCATTTGACCTCAGATGATGGTAATTAAAATATGATTATTTTATTTGTTTATGTAAATTAGTAGTCAGTATAATGTGCGGTTGAGTATTATTAACTTAACTGTTTTCAATTATAAAATTACGCCAATGATTAGAAATAAAAATTACTTATTGAAGAATTGAGCTTAGGAGGACTAAAATGGGTCCTTTCATTTTGTCGAAAGTGAGGTTAAGTAGTACTTAGCCGTTTTATGATCATCATTTCAGCAATAAGACGTCCACTGCTCACTGCAATAGAACTTCGCTTTGGACTTCGTTGGAAAATACCTGCATCCAGCGTCTTCCTGCGATCTTCATAAAATCATTTGTTCCTCCTCGGGGTGGACGTCCTACGCTGCGTTTGCCAAACCGTGGTCTTTATTTGACCACTTTTCAACCCCATTGGTTATCTGCTCTGCGTACAATGTGGCCTGCCCATTGTCAATTCAGCTTCCTACTAAGGAAGGCTTTGTCGGTGACTTTAGTTCCTCTACGGATCTTCTCATTTCTGATTCTATCATAGCTCGTTAGTGACTTTCAGTTTTGAAATAAGGTAAAGGGCTACGATTGCTTAACCCTGTATGTTAATTTATTATCTTTACTTTTCTGAGAAACATTTATAAGTTAAGTAAATTCATATACAATATGAATAAATAAATAACACCTACTAAAATGGTAAACACCCAAAAAAATTGATAATTGATGTTACAGTTTCGTTCACCCCCGAAGTTGAATGGTTTTGGCAGCAATTATAACAAGTTACTAAACTCAATACAGCTTAATTTACACTTCCAAACACAAAAAACTACAACAGTCACAAACATGCTTTAATTAAGACCTGTTTTAATACTCTCCGTTTAATTTATATCGATGAATGAAATCAATCAGACGGAATATTTGCGACGGAATGAATGGAAGTCAATTACTTTCCAGTCTCATATACACTATGATTTTATACAATAAGGAACAGTTAAAATATTTCATAACAGATAAGTATTTATGGTATACAATAGGCCTTATAAAACTTTTTCAAAATATTTTATAGGTTTATGAAGATTTTAAAACTTTATCTGAGCGTGAAGATCGAAAACATTTCAAACATAATGCAGACAACAGAATGATTTGACATTGATTAAAATAAAATAAGTTTTCTGTTTTACCGATTAATTTCAAAGGAAAATTCAGCTTAGTAAACATTTGAACTTAATATATTTATTGTAAAGGTTCACGAAAAACCTTTTACTTTATAATGTTAAGTTCTAGCAATTAGAAAATAGCAGTCCATTAAATAAATTCGTAGTCAATCATCTCAAAGTACTGACAAGTCCAGGTGCCATGTTCGAACTTTAAAAAGTCAACATGATAGACTAAAGCTGATTCGTCGGTTTGATTTTATATTGATTGAGTGAGATTTCAGTAGAAGCTGAATTAGTGCGCGTATAACAATGTCTAGCTCATGCCGTATAAGGGTTACCTACATTTACATTGAAGAAATGGTTTTGTGCGGAATATAATTCCTGCTAATGCTTTTGTTAATTATTAATTTTATACAAGTTTTTGTAGCATTGGTGGATACTATAACTTGATTTCATTTGGGTCATTAACATAGAAAGCTAAATTGATAAAGTAATTGTAATTCAATAAATCCACGGACATGCAAATCATAATAAACACCTATTGAAATCTAAGCAAAATTAACTTTAGGGACATATCCATTAACATTTACTAACGATATTACTCGTAACATACATATTGTGTGTATAAAATAAAAATATCACATCAATTAACAAATCAAATCAACATTTTCATAATTACAGTAGACCAGGGATCGTCAATCTTCAGTGTAGGTACGAAGTCTCATAAAACATGAATGGCCGCGTCCCGCTGAATTGACATCTGGCGAAACGGACAATGCTACCACTCGTTACGTTTTACGGAGTCAAAAGAACGTCATTTCGGACCCTTGAGCGATGTATCGGGATCTTTTTTCATTCCTTTTCACGTTATACTTAGATGAAATACTTTTGTGAATGTTTCTTTGAATATCTAACAAAATGTTATGTAATCGACTATCTTTTTGATTTTCTAGTAATGTATGATATTTTCCTTGTTACTCCATATTGGGTACCTATAATGGAACTCATTGTTCCTCTTTGTACTTATTGCAGTATAAACAGCAAGGACAGTAGTGTGAATTACCCACTACAGCTCTTATCTTGAGCGATAAAACTGCGTAACAACCGCTGGGTAAAGTAAAGTTTGCGTTTGACCTCACAACCACACCCAACCATCGCGCCTCTGACGACCCCACATTTAACCCTAAAGATAAAGCGATAAGATTCAATTTCCATCACCCTAAAACCTGCTAGACTAGTGTAATTAGGCACACACTCAAACAATTTGTATGTTCAGGCCGATGAATAAATAGAAGTTGGAATAGTGCTAAGCTACCGTAGGGTTCATTATTCGTGGGAGTTGAACATACAAAAGCTAATGTCAATTTGTATCCGAGAAGTCCACTCTTATAGTGTTCGAAAAAAAAAAAATATTCAGTTGCAATTCGCATATCATCAAAAATAAAATAAAACTTTGTAATACTTATACAGACTAAGGTGAAAAGGTGATGGCGCCATCTAATTGGAAGGCAGCGCCATCTCACATATTGGTGTTAAAAATACATCATAGGTGAACAAAGTATAGCGCCATCTGTTGGACTACAACTAGAGATGCAACAAACATTACAAACTATAACGCGTGATGACGGCAGTAAGAATACAAGTGAAGGATCCACGGAAATAACATGTCTAGTCAATTCAAATTACAGAAGGAAAAACCACCTTAACAGAATAAAGTGTGAATTTGCTCTGATTTTTTAAAGCATTGGACATGTTTTTTCCGTGGACCTTTCAAGTGCTACCACCCCAACTCTTCCTGTGGGTGTAATAGTTGATAAAGGGATTGAAGTGTCACTAAACATTAGTTGACAGAAGATTCATTATGGACAGCAGCGTCATCATAATGGACACACTACTGTGATTACCAATCCGCTTGTCCAGCGTGACGATTATGGGGTAGTTACATCCTAATGCGTACCAACATACATACGCGTAGTTAATATACTAGATCTACCTCCAGCAGTGGATTGAGAAAATCTGATGATGTGTCTAATACAAACTATAAGGTGATATTTCGAATAGACAGTAAGTACCTAAGGCTAAAAGTAGCGACATGTTTTGTATTTGTAATAAAATATAGCTGAAGCCGCTCGGTAGTGTATGCTAATGCGTTTTATAGGACGCAGGGCATGGATGATCGAATTTATATGACGGAAAAACGGTTTTATAAAACAGGAGGAGGATCGATCGGGGGAGTATGGGGGAGTGCGGGCGAAGACGGGGCATATGGTGTCGGAGGTCGTGACGTAACGAGATCAAGAAGTAAAGGGCTTACCGAGTGAATAAATGACTGGCAGTTTCTTCTGATACCGTTCTTATTGAATGTGAAGGCTTTGTCTAAAGAGTTTAGACACTTTGGAAACGTTAACATGACCTATTTACATATTTTTACGGCGTGTATCACGATGCCCAGATAATTATATTCGTTGTATTTTTACCCGGCCATATAAAAGAGAGGGATAGGTAGCATTTACACATTTTATTTGGAAATGATGAAACAGGTCCTTAAAGGTATTTCTCAGAGCGTAAACGGACATCTCATTCATCTGGTTACGTTTTTTTGGAAGTGGCTGAATGATTTGAAGTTGGTTTTGGTTGTCTTATAGAGAGACGGGTGCTGTATCTGACGACTGAAAATGGCACCAAAAGATGCAGCCACTTCCAAAAAAACGTGACCAGATGAATGAGATGTCCGTTTATACTCTGAGAAATGCTATTAATATTCTAAGACTAAAATACTACCGGAGATCACCTTAAGACAATCCGTAGAGAAGCCACAAAATTTTTATTAACTATTTTGGTCCTTATTCCATGTTCTAAATCGTAAATGTATTTTTAGACGTGCACTTGTACGTATGTATCTAACCTCACTTAAATTTACGAGTCGATTATTTACTGTTTAAGTGTTTATTTTATATAATCTTGTTTTTATTTCAGTATGATTATCCCTTAACTCCCGAAAAGCGTTTTATCTAGACTTTAGGGATGTATTACATTCAGTAGATCGTGTATTAAATGTCATCCTTGGGAATGATGCCGCCATGAAATATTCAATTCGCCTGATTTATGACTCGATTACCTGTTTTCGAGGCCGTAAAATAATATTTTTAGAGCGTTTCTTCTTTCGCGTCAAAATTGGATATAACCTTAGAAATTATTTAAACTATAATTGATGCTCGATTTCGATTTGACCAAAATTTTATTCGAAGAATAACGCTTATCTCCTCTCGGATAGTTCCTAATGTCAAAACTACATAGTAATTTGACACTAGTATCCGAGAGTAAGTGTTATTCTTCGAATAAAAGGTTGGTAAAACACAGCCTAAGTATGTATTACAGGATGCTTAGCCAAGTTGCCAATCGCTAACGCTTAGTAGCGTATCGTAGTTTTCCCTCTCTGTCACTCTTTCATATTAGAGCGATAAAGATAGTTAGCTGCCTTTCGTTTACAATTGATGATTAAGCGTTAGCGATTGGCAACTTGTCTAAGCACCCAGATCATTCATTTATTGAAGATTAACGATGAACGGTAGTGTCATCATAGTGAATACAATATTACAATCCGTTTGAACTTAGAAAACTCTTCGAATCCAAGAAAGTTACGAAAGGCTCTGGCTACAACGGCGACACACGATAAAGCAGGGCAGCAGTATTACCTTCGTGTATTCCGCAGGGTTTACTAAGTTCAAACGGCTTAGCCAAGTTGCCAATCGCTAACGCTCAATCGACAATCGTAAACGAAAGGCAGCTGTCTTTGTCGCACTGATATGAAAGAGTGACAGAGAGGGAAAAGTTTTCAATATTTTATGTAATTATTAACATCGTATTTTTGAAATATATACCGAAGAACGAAAAAGAACGGAATTCGAACCGTTCTTTTGTATGGAGAAAATACCGTTATTCGATCCCTAGTACTGTGATTGCTAACCCGCTGCCCAGCGTGGCGATTATGAGGTTTCCTCTTAATGGGTCCATTTGCATAAGTCATAGGAGAAGCCTGCGCAGTGATAGGCTGATTGATGTAATATAAAAAAGAAAAAAAAAACTCATTATTCAATTTTAGCAAATTCACTTGTTTCCCACTTTGTAAACAAATCGGAGCTTCAAGATATTAATGTTATCATATAAATTCCCTTAAGTTTGGTTTGGGAAAGTTCGAATCTGGGTCCCCTGTGGGTCCTCAGTCATCGGTGGGTGGAAACGGGCCTCTAATTAGGGTGGAGTTTCCGAAAGTTTTCTTGTACGTAAATCCTGTGACTTGCGTGTCGATGGCTTGATTCCAGATACATTAGCATTTTACATAATGAACTAATTAAAAACTTCCTCAAATTACTTGTTTTTTATCATTTTCGCTTAATGGTACTCCCACATTGGATGTTATTTATGTTACATAACGTTATAAAACAAAGTTTAATAAGGACAATGTTACAGATAACTACTTAAAATGTGAAAGAGAGATAGATGATGTTATATAACATTTTATAAGGCCAATGTGCGAACAGAGTTGGGTAAAACAGTAATACAATACTCTTTATTGCACACCAACATACAGTAAAAAAACAGATATACAGTGTTACAGGTACAGGTATTACAATGGGCGGTATTTAATCTATGTTTTCCAGTATGTAGATCTACAAGCCAAATTGTAGGGGAACTACCTACTTATCTTAAATTTGCGTGTTAGTGATTATTCCCACAATGTCGTAACAGATGTGCTTACCATAGAAAAAATCAACTGCGAAAGACTCTGGTTGTCACGGGTTGTTAGTGATTATTACCAACATTTTAGTTCGATCTGTGGTAATTTAATTGAATCAATCTATACTTTAGTCGCCACGTTGGGAAAGCTGGTTGGATTGTGTCCACTAAGATGACGCTGCTGCCCATCAATCTTCAATAAAATAATGACCAGTGACATTTCGATCCCTTAGTCGACTCTTACGATACCCACAAAAAGATTGGGGCAGGGTGACTAATGTATTCTTACCGCCGAATGAAACTTTCGTAGGTAACTCAGAAAGTAACCTTAGGGTACATGTACAAAACATATTATTTTTGACATCTTAATATATTCAGAATTTTATTTTAAGTATTTTAATTTTAACGAATTGAAATTAAGTATTGAAATGTTATTTATTCTTTTTATTTTTTAAGTTATTGTATTGTAAATTATAAATTGTATTGTAATTGTAATTTAAATATCATGGCACATTTGGCACAACATAATATTGTACACCAAAAACCTGTTAGACCACGGACAGTGACCTTAATGAACCTGTAACATCTTTTATATTTTACCTGTGGTATGACAATAAATTATTTCATTTCATTTATTTCATTTCAAACTCTCACATAACACAATGAGGTTTTGCGGGTTAAAACGACACAAAACTTCAAAATGTATACGTCCACTTGCTCGGAATTTATAATTCTAAATATGTTTACACTATTTAATATCCCTGTCAACGAAGCATGTTCTACTTGAATAGGCAGTTAATTAAATAGCTCGCGAACCGAGAACTCTAAACAACGGTTAATAAACCTGAGATTACATACCCGGACTGTCAGGGCACGCCTCAAATGCTAAACAAAGCATTCAAATTACCATAGCTTAATTTTCTGGAGTACAACAACGCATTCTCATGATAAAGGGGTTGTTACCACGGAGTCTAGAATGTTCCAGTGATACGACGGCATTCAGAATTATTTGTACAGTAGCTGAACTGTACTTCGATATTCGCGAAATTATCCAAAATCTGAAGGCTACTCGGCCATCAAGAGACCTAGCCTAGATGTCATTCGGTAAGCACGTGCGATAAGCGGTACGTAATAAATGTATCAAAATGACAAATTGGAACGAAAAATAACGTGACCATGTCCATGAATTGACCATGTATGGAAGTGTTCGTGTTACTGTTCGTATCTGTCATTCTCATACATATATTACCTACTTATCTATTGCTTATCGTATAGGTACGATTGCAGAAGGGCATCACGGGTAGGCCTGCTGTGGTGTTCCAAAAATGCAAACAGGGTTTTGTCCTTAGTAGTAAAGTCCATTTCAAATACGAAGGCCCGATTCCACTTGACAAAGTCAGTAGGCGTCAACAATAGGATCAGTGATAACAAAAGATACCTGGCCAGACCCTTTTGTGGTGTGATATTTTTTGCATACATTGGTGTACGATACGTGGCGTGCCAACGAGTGGCATCGCGCCTTCATATTTGAAATGGACTATACCAATAATGAACAGCGTACATATGTAGTTGTTATGTATAGAAACAGTTCTGAAGGTGCTGTCAGCAATTCGTGCCACGCATTCGTCGTGGAGCTTAATAATGGAGACCAGTATGCTTAGCACATGATTGGCGCGACAGTATCTCGTAGCGAGATAGTCTATCCGTCCCTCTTTTGTTAATATAGCTAGTGAAAGACGGGCGATCTATCTCGCGGCGACATACTGTCGCACCTATCATGTGCTAAGCCAGCTAGACCCTACGAAACATGTCGCGCATAATGACTAAATATCCGTCAATAATATTTCTAACGATATTTTAAGTTCAAAAGGATTGGTGTTGTTACAGAATGCTACCTAATTTGTGACAGCCCTTCAAACAAATATCATGGGATATGGACAATCTTACATAAATTGTCATTGTTCCACGATAAGCTTTGTGGATTGTAAAAGGGCAGCATACCTATTATTCTACGACCTTTCAAACATATAACATATATAACAGGCTTAAAATGATACTATTGCAAAGCAATATAAATACTGACATGTCAGCTCTATTGTCTAACGGGTTTAACGGGAATTTCCATAATCGGAATTTTCCAGCTATCAAAGCTGAAATGAAGTCTCCACAAAGCATACCTTTGTCAGAATCAGAGGTTGAATTAAATCACGCTACCAGGCGAACCAGGAAATCTATTGATGTACATCCATATTTCCAATTTATTCGAAATATATCTGCGGAAGAATTTTCCAATAAAGGCCCGACGTAATAATAACATGGTAATCAATAGGAAAGACGAACAAAAGAGAAATTTAACTTTGCTAATTGGTTTTCCGCTTGAAGCGTAATCCTTAAAAGAGTGGGATTAATACTTAACCCACTGAAATCCTTGTCTAAAAAGGGCTTAAGAGAGAATACGACAGTAATAACCCATATCACTCTACAGGGTGACATCTGGGTAGTGATCAGAAACGGTTTGTCACTAAAATCGGATATAATATATTTTTGGCGTAATTTAAGTTATAATGGTGGTTTTGAGATATCAAAACTGCTTTAAACTGAATCAAAACTGAACCACTTTTTTGATCAGGAAATTTATTAATACTCGTACAGTCAAGGGCAAAAATGTATATACACTTTTGCACCTTATTTTTATGGCTCAAGATGAAAAAGTGTATACATATTTATGCCCTTGACTGTACTTACTAATTTCGTATGAAATATTATATCATTCATCGTTTGAAATAACTTGAAAAGCTGTTTTTACTTATTAGGTATTATCTCAAATCCGCCTTTAAAAAGTGACGGCGGCATGAATATATTTGTCACCACCCTAATTATATCAGTGGGTGTCGTAAGAGTCAACTAAGGCATTGGAAGTGTCACTGAAAATTTATTTATATCATGTGGATAGGTTTATGGTGAGGACTTGAGAATTAATGAGGCCTGATAAAAGATGATAATGATGACGATATCCAGCAAAAGTAAAATCACGGAAAAAAATATTCACGGATAGTGCTAGAAAAAAATTATTAGAATTACTGTCCAAATGTCAACCTGTATTTTTATACAATTGGGGCCATGCAATATTATTTAACACGAAGAATTTTCGCCGGCGTTTCCCGGGCTAATATAGCTGTTACTGGATACGATATTCAGTTCACTTGTATGTAGTTTTTGTAGAATTTACGCGGAAATTGAAGGCATCTGGCAGGTAGGCATTCCCATACACATCACGTGCATTCATTTCCCGAACAGATTCTGCAAATAAGCGAAATGTAGACGCGTTCATGTGTAGTTTTGCCTTTGACGGAAAATTGATAAATCTCGAAATACGATTATTTCGTGCAAACACCGACATTTTTTTTATATCACGATGGTGTTGAACAAGTATACAGCCTGCTTGGTGGTAAAAAGCTAACGTAGCCTGTGGATGCTTGCAACTCTAGGGGATTCATGCGCATTACCGACTCTATGTACGTTAGTATGTAAATTCTTTATTGTACACGAAGCCTCCATACTCCATAGCCTAGTTGGTAGTGACCCTGCCCTGCCTACGAAGCTGGAGGTTCCGGATTCGAATCTCGGCCACGGCATTATTTGTGTACCTATTTATTTATCACAAATATTTTTTCCATGGTCATGGCTGTCTATGTACCTATTTATCTATTTAAGTATTAAATAAATGTACGGTCGACGTCAAATATATGTATAATTACGCCTTAAGTACCAAAAATATATTGACACGACTTTATTGTCTTGACATTATCGTGTAAACATATTTTTGGCATCTAAACCGTGATATCTGTGAAGTCGTCTGTACAGTAATTGGTCCAAAATACGAGTATTATGTACGGAACATTAAAGATTGACTTTTCGTATTGTGAGCTTACCCCATTACTTACGTAATACAATACAAACACGTAGTTATATGTATGGTAGTCCGTGGGCTAGTCGGTCTGAAATTAGAAAACGGTATAATTTGGGGGTACCAAGTGTTCTTTTTACAGTAGTTAAACATATTCATAAGGATGTTAAAAAAGTATGATAGACATCTCAAAGTGGTCTAATAGGCATACGGGCTATTTCAAGATTTCCGTTGTATGACAGGTATGGTTAAAATTAGGAAGTACAAATTTTCCTTTTCACGGCTGTTAGGTAAGCTTATAAAAACGTCAAAAATTCAAGATTGCCATTTATAAGTGCTACCTAACAAAAATGGGAGCCAATCAAAAATGGTGGATCTCAAGTTTTACAAAATCAAGTATATCTCGAGAACTATTAAATATATCTAATTACTCTCTTGAACAATATTAAAGGCATATCTGTAAGCTTCATATTTTGCATATACACCATATTGCTAAAACCAACCATTAATTAATTATGACCTAATTTATGAAAATTTCGTGATTTTGATTTTTTTTATGTCGTGTTTTTACATAGTAGTCATCACGCTAGAAAAATTAAATATTTTTTTAAAGATAGTGTATTTAATAAGCTTTAATTTGATGTATGTAACTTGTTGGCGGTATTAAAAAAAAGACCCATAAAAAAATTTAATAAATTGTTGTCATTATCCACCGTATACTTAGTGATTTAAGAGGCGATGGAAGTGCCACTCGTAAATAATAGTGCTTATTTCAAATAACCAAGATTGAAAAATATAAAAAAAATCGCCTCTTAAATCACTAAGTATACGGTGGATAATGACAACAATTTATTTAAATATTTTTTATTAGTCTTTTTTTAAATACCGCCAACAAGTTACATACATCAAATTAAAGCTTATTAAATACACTATCTTTAAAAAAATATTTAATTTTTCTAGAGTCATGACTACTATGTAAAAACACGACACAAAAAAATCAAAATCACGAAATTTTCATAAATTTGGTCATAATTAATTATTGGTTGGTTTTAGCAATATGGTGTGTATGCAAAATATGAAGCTTGCAGATATGCCTTTAATTTTGTTCAAGAGAGTAATTAGATATATTTAATAGTTCTCGAGATATACTTGATTTTGTAAAACTTGAGATCCACCATCTTTGATTGGCCCCCATTTTTGTTAGGTAGCACTTATAAACGGCAATCTTGCATTTTTGACGTTTTTATAAGCTTACCTAACAGCCGTGAAAAGGAAAATTTGTACCTCCTAATTTTAACCATACCTGTCAAACAACGGAAATCTTGAAATAGCCCGTATGCCTATTAGCTACCACTTTGAGATGTCTATCATACTTTTTTAACATCCTTATGAATATGTCTAACTACTGTAAAAAGGACACTTGGTACCCCCAAATTATACCGTTTTCTAATTTCAGGCCGAGTAGCCCACGGACTATGGCATGTTACTGTGGGGAGGACAAATGACCGTGACTCATGGGGAATTTCGACATGTTGCATGAATTGCGGAAATATGTATAAATCGATGGCTCCTACGTAAAGTATCGTAACACGAAAAGAACGACTTTACAGGAAGAGCAATTAAAGTTGCAACTTTAGACTATAAGTTTATTTTTTGACCGATTTTGTTCAAATTTGGTATGAGCACTAATAATAATATTCTTTATTTAGCCATCTTATTAAATACCTACTAATATGCTTGGATTTGCTGGAATTGTTGTTACGACAGTATTCATTGGAAAATCGGCGCAAGTGGTTATTGTAAGTCATACTAACCATAATTTACGTTGGAATGTTCCATTGGTAAGATGTTGTAACTATCACTTCCCATGCATTACGTTGGAAATCTTTAACGTTTTTTATGGTATGTAAGATATATCATAATTTATGTTGGAAAGTTATGTCATTGCCAAATTATATTTTTGCTAAAAAAGGCTATGAAATAGTACCAGAAAATGAAAAATAATGTAAAGTAATAAAATTTATAAGTATTGCATTTTTAAAGCGACATGAAAAAAATGGGTTAAGAAAAACCGGTAAGTAATCTTGAATACAATCAACTTTATTGTCTTAAAAAAACATAAAATAAAACGAAAGACAAATCTCCGCCTGAAAAGAACTAATTAATAGTCTATTATTCTCATTAAAATAACTATTTTTAACTAATATTTTCTTCGGTTACCGCGAGGATTACTCATGAAATAAAACTATGAAAAGGGATAAACTCGCGTATATTAACTAATTTTAACTTCATTCCGACGTTTCGAACACTTTACAGGGTTCGTGGTCTGCGGATGACTGACAATGGAGGAAATTTGATAGATCTACCTCCATCAAAATAAGAAAGATAAGTACAAAACTACCCACCAATGAAAAAATTACTAAACCACAGACAATAAATTCTAAGGGTAGACGTACATACAAAATTTGCAAATTAAGCTAGTTATTCATTACAAATATTTTCAGAATGAAGACAAGAGACAAAATAAATAATCTACGAATCTTTAGGAAGGTATCCCAAAATTGGGACCGGCAAGAAACTCAGCGGGACAACTCTTTTCAAATAACATCTTAAGATCATCATGCATTAAACCAAAACATACAATTTAGATTATAAGGAAATTTAAAATAATTTTGAAAAAATGTTGCCAGTATTAAAAAGGGGGGGGGGGAATGGTCACCACCGCCAAATACATCAGCCTCACGGTTTATGTCTAGACTGTTCCTTTATCAGATGAACAACTGGATCCCAAGCTGGTGGTAGAGAAAAGCTTCTTTCCATTCTATTAAAGTTTGGATATTTCATTATCTCAATAGCCTCACGCAACATTCTAGGAATGTTTCTCTTCTCCTTAACGAGAACCAAAGGCTTGTCAAACTTAATAGAATGATTCGGTCCATCACTGACATGCTCCCAAACCGCAGACTGTTGTCGACGGTGCTTGACATCGGCTATGTGTTCCTTCACCCTAGTAGTGATATTCCTCTTTGTCTGCCCAACATATAAAAGCCCACATTCACAGTCCAACTTACACACTCCTGCATTCAGTAAGGGGGTGCTATACTTAACAGGCCTCAGAAACTGCGACATCTTCTTCGTTGGCTTAAAATAAGTTTTAATAGAAGCACGTTTCAAGATGCGGCTGATCCTGTCTGTAACCCCACCAACAAAAGGCAGAACGGCTGGCCTGCGCTCAACAGTGGGAATCTTCATACGAGTCTTCTGATCGGCTCGAGGAATCTTCAGGTAGTTTGCCCGAAGTGCCTGCCTAGCATGCCGAAGCTCCGCAGCTAGATGCCGATCATCGCATATCTTTTGGGCTCTCTGAAACAAAGATTTGCCTACAGTAGCTAGTTGGCTGGGATGGTGGTGGGAATTGCCATTTAAATACCTATCAGTGTGAGTAGGTTTCCTATATACAGTGTGACCCAAAGTTTTATCCGGATTTCTTATAACCAAAACATCTAAGATAGACAGAGAACAGTCATTTTCTAACTCCATAGTAAATTTAATTTTATCATGAATGGAATTTAAATGATCTAAGAAAGTTGAAACACTACTTTTTGGAAGGATAGTAAAAGTGTCATCTACATATCTTTTAAATACCTTCGGCTGCATGGGAGCCAATGAGAGTGCTCTCTCCTCGAAGTCCTCTTGTTGTTGTTGTTGTGAAGCTGTTGTCGCAGACATCTTTATGGAGGACTATCGGATATCTATCGGACATCTATAGTATGTTTAACATGTCAAATAACCTGAAAGATGGCATATTATCTAAAGCAAAATGATGGCACTGCAATCAATAATAAAAAGAATCCCTTTCCAAATACCTAGGAAAAAAATAAACAAAGCTTACTCGGTACCGGAGTATTTTCGCCATTCGTATGCAAATCATTCAAACCATGCATGGTATTTTTATCTTCTTCAACATAGTCTAGTACCAAATAATTTTCGTTGCAAATAATATTCGAAACTGGAGACTTGTTAGTATTATTGCAGTCATTTATCTTTGATGCATGGTTAGGTATATCATTGCATGCTGATGTTTTTTCAGGAGGTACATAATCAAATATTTCCTCATCACTGTCACTCAAAATTCCGGTCTGTAATAGTTCCTGGATTGAAAGGCTGTCTGCTCCAAATGGAAGAGAAGATTCTGTAATAAAATAAATAGGATATAATGAGCACGTACCTATACATGACCGTGGTGGAGGATTTTTGCCGTCACGGTATGCCATTACCATAAATAAACAAACTAAAAGCGTAGATAAACTGCATAGAACTCCATACACTTAGGTCCCCCACTATACCGTGACGTTTGCCGTTGCCGTAGTTGCCGTAAAATGGCACGGACAAGTAAAAAACGTTAAGCTTTTATCGGTAAAATATTGTAAGTTTATTACTAGTACGAAGTAGAATATAGTAAGTCAAAGATACAATAAATATATATCAATGTTTTCCAAAGTAAAATATCGTATGTCATTATAGCATACTTTTTTAAATAAAAATTCCAACGTAAGTAATTGTAAATACCACATACAATATTTTTTAGATGCCAAGTTCCAATGTAAACTATCGTAAGTATTACAACCCATAACGTACGTCGGTAACTGTACTTAATCAAATATTTAGCTTTAAAATTAAAAAATATGTTTTACTTACCTGATTTTGTAGAGATATCTTTTGGAGTTTCATCCATATACATTCGGTTTATAACATTCTCATCCAAATAACCGTCATTTTTTGAAATATACTCGTTTTTGCGTTTGTGTCCAACGGCCTTATCAAGTAACATCCGTGTTCTAGACGACACATTGGGTATTTTATTGACACGATTAACCACTTTTCTAGTAGAATTATCCATTTTAGGTCGCGTATATAACTATTTTTGCTTTGAAGTGGTTTAGACGGCAACATGACAGTCCGCACGGCGTACACGATCGCAACTGATACATACGATGCGTGAGCGCGGATGGCTGCCCCCGCCTCACCCCGCGTATACTGTCGACCGGGCACTTACGACAAAATACGTCGGAGCAGTTTAAAACATACAATAGTTTACGTTTAAAAAAACCTATTTACAGATTGATTTTCAAGTTTTTACTTTTGGATCCTAAGAGCACTAAGATTATTCTATTCATTTTTGCATTAATACAAAAATTGACATTTTGTGGCTTACGATAATTTACGTAGGAGCCATCGAAATGCTTGCGTTACAAAAACGTATTAGCCTTTTAACTTCCTTCTCGTATCAAAATGTGATTTACACGCCAATATCTCTACCTACTAATGAACAACGAAAATAAACCTTATCTTTCACCAAGAGAGTTATTTTGATAGGACACTCGATGGCCACTTTAGTGATTGCTGGCATTGTAGGCACGACAACACATGACCAATATAAGGTGTCAAACATTCATACGTTTACCATAAAGTAAAAAATATACGTATTAATTTCTTGTAATCTAAATCTCTCGATTAATAAAAAATATTTTTTTTTCAGGTAAGTTCCGGCGGAGTGAAAACTCATAAGTATTTCAGTGGAATTTCCCATTAAAAAGAAACTTGGAACAATGTAAGGTTCGACCGAATACTTTTAGTTCAATTTCAAAAGACCTTCGCGAGTGAACGATTTATTTTGAAATTCGAAATGAGCTTTGGAGTACTTCGATTCTGCCGGGGCAAAGTTTTAATTCGACGAATATTTTAACGGCATGCAGTATAAATTTTTCTTCATGTTACTTCCTTCTGAGATTTTGAGGCTGTTTTGTGTGGTAATTTAACGATATCATGAATATTTGGTCAAAATTATTTCCGGTGTTTAGTTTTGAGTAATGATATATTTATTTTCAAAACTACAATTTATGTACATAGATTAAATCTAACTAATCTACTTAACCTAACCTATATCTAAGATTGGCCCTTGTGGCATTGTACCGAGGATGCTGGCGGCATTTCCTCGCTGTATCGCAATACTGATGCGTTGTGCGAGGAAGTCGCCAGCTCTTCGGTCTCTAGTTACATCAACCAGACGTTTCGCGATCTCAGCAAACAATTTGCGTGCGCTGGGGCCCCAAGAACCTAAAGTTTCTACGCCAAACGGTACAAAATCGTACTCTTTGCCGAGGCCCTTATATTTATTACGTTTTAAAAATTCGGCATTTTCAGCCGCAGCGGCTGCCTTAAACGTAGTTCGTTGAAGATGGGACGGTGCCAGGGTATCTACGCAAGTAGCATCCCATACCAACATCCGTCCCAAGCTCCAAGGAACCAAAGACACACCATCAGGTCTCTTGCCATCATCCCTAATAATACCAGTAGGCTCAAGAAGAGCAGGTACGTTGATCGTGGCAAGAGACCTGCGGATTATGTCGTTAAGCGTCGCATGTCTGGAAATACGGCCTGCGCTTTTTTGACAACTTAGTCCGTGGTGTCCCAGTCGGTCCACGTCTGTGCCACAACAGCATAAGTGAGGGGTACATACCGCGGCCCCGAGTCTCAGGCCGGTTGCGAGCCTAAGAGAGGCCGGATCCAGGAAAGTACCAGTACTAGCCGAAGGATGGGCATGCAGCCAGTAACCAGTGTTTAGTTTTTGTTACCAAATAATGTGACAGAGTGAAGCTTTGTGAATGTGTAATATGTAATAGCTGTGTAAATAAAGGAAAATGTTGTTGAGTTGACCCATTCAATAATGATGAAATTTACATAAATAGGTACCTTTTTCACAGGTACTTTTAATTGATTTTTAAAAAATGGAACGAAACAATAACAACCTGAACATTTTGATTTTCGTCACTTGAAAGTAAAAAAACGAATGTGGCTGACTTTCCATAGCATTCGACGTTTTTGACACAGATCATGAAACAATAAAAATATCAATAATATAACAAAAAAAATGTGAAATTCAGTTTTAAGTTGGTGATAAAACCAAGATTGTGTTCTGAAAGTGCGTGATTATGATATGAAATAATGCAAGTTTGCAGGTTATAATGGTATACTAGCGCTGGTTTAGTAATGTGTTTGTGTGTTTGGCAACAGACTAAAGGAAAGCATCAGATTTTTAAAGTACCTGGCCTACTACCGCGAAAATCGAAATTCGTAAATTCCGAGGATTTTTCTCTGTCACTCAAACGAAGGCGTCATTAGAGTGAGAGAGACAAATCCTCGAAATTTACGAATTTAGATTTTCGCGGTAGGGCCGCTGACATCCGACGCGACGTTCGTTGAAATGAACTGAGAATTGGACCCTGAGGTGGACAAAACATTCTCTAATCTCCCATCTGCCATGGACGCAATGCTGGCCACATAAAAAGGAGGCTTTATAAATTTCTTAGGGCCATCGCGATATTGCGTGCACCCGGCCAAACGGGACTTTATGAATGTATGAACACATAGAGTTTTTATGGCCCTGTTATAGCACTGGGGCCCCAGGATTGGACCCAAGACGATTGCGTGCTTATGATAAAATGTAAGTTGAAGTAGAATAGTGTGCAAAATGTTTTATGTAAGAGCGTGAGTGAGCATTACTGACCTTAGCTGTAAACTGCTCTTATTACTTATGATATTATTATCTACGTCTATATTAAGGCTAATAAAAACGTAAGTCTACTTAAAGAAGTCGTAAACTAAAGAAAATATAAAACTGTAGCAGCATCTTAATGGATATTTGGATATTATTTTGAGCAGCATTTTGCCTCGTTTTTCTTAATGTAGACTGTAAGTCATGGAGTTATCCTGGTAAGCAAGATTTATATATGTTAGACTAGCAGCAATGGATAAACCTGTAATAAATAAATAAATTACAGCTGTAATGTTGTATTCCTCTTTGTCTACTTCTACTAACAAACGAACAAAATATTGTTTACCACCTGCGGTTCTGATCCAACACAATTGGGCCAAAAATAAGTTTTAAATTTTTTCCCGACAAGTAACTAGGCAAGAGTTATGTTTTATATAAATATTAAATTTTTCTAAGGCTTCAACATGCATGATAGGATTGAAAAAAATCTAATTTACTATATTTTACTAGTAGATATGTTATGAACTTAAATCGCTATTTAGCAAAATTAAGAAAACTATTCTTATGAGGTACATTACTCTCAATACGTATACTCTAATTCAATTAATCAGTAAACGGCATTCATATAACTACAAAAGTAGCAATCTTGAACTGCGCCTTTGGCTTCACAAGTACATTTTAAATACTTCTTTCTATCATTGTACCTTATAATAAACAGAAACCATACCAAGAATCAGCAAATAACGTTTAAAAGAAACGATGCGTATACGCTACAAATCAGTACGAGCGCGAAAGACAAAAGACGTATCGACAAACGCTAACGTAATAGTACATTGTGCATCAAGGGACGGAATTACTATCGAGAGTGTTAGAAGCCCGACGTCGGAGGGCTTTAATGACTCGAGTTAGTATTTCGCTTACCGGCCGTGATGTATACTATGTTTTTCATCACACATCAAAAAAATAAGGTTTAAGACAAAATATTATTAAATGATGTACTGACATTTCTATAACTCCCTGGGGAATTTCGCCTTTATATTACTCCCTCTTATTTCTTATTTTATAGATGCATGCAAGCAATATCGCGCTTAGACAGCAAGTGTGATGAAAACGTTACTTTCCAACTCATACAGCTACGGAGGCCCCAGGTGAGACAGACTCATCAAAGTGCGTAGGGTCGACCCCCTTGGGGGTTATTAAGACATTTGGGATGAAATAGGAGCGGCCCTTATCTGAAGCAATAAGCAAAACAAATCGCTGGTTGCACACGTAGGAGGTGAATTATACGGCCTGCAGAGTCGAGATTGTGTATTTGAATATTTGATGGTATTTTTTGTTTATTATAATTGTGTAGAGAGGGTCATAATTGCTCGCCTTATAAAGGGAAACATTTTAGATGATTTTGAGGGACAGAACAGAATGACCAAAATTTAATGTTCACACTAGAACGTAAGAAAATGTTAATAAGTAAAGTTCTAAGTCCATTGAATGGAGTTAGAACTTATCTAATATCTGTTACTTATTTAAATCATACAGTTTAGAGCTTCATACTCGTACTATTAAGTAGTTACAATGTACCTATTGTACCTACATTCACGTCGAACATATGTACCTACAGACTAACATATTTAAAGACATCAAAGACTCGATTCATGGTAATTTGAAACGTACTTAAAGCATCGTCATTTCAAAAGGAGAGGAGGAGTTTGAAAGTTCTCAACAATATTGTGGTATTTCTGTTCACGTGTTTATGTATGCTCGTAGTACAGTCAAAGGCTAAATAAGTTGTGTATAAAAATGCTCAAAGATATGTCCCAGCGCACTTTAATTCTGTGTAATTAGAACGCCGTAACATATTTATAAGAAGATTTTTTCCGTAAACATTTTTGCACTTGACTGTACGACATTATATATTAAGATATATACATTTATCAAGTTTTGGCTTCTCTCTTACGCTGCTCGAAATATGTATTAAAATTTAAAAGATGAAACCGTGCACACATTCTGCCTGGTACCTTTTTATAATAATTCGTACAATACAATAAAACTAGCCACGTGAGAGTCAGACTCGTACACAACCGGTACGTCGAATACCTATATCTCAAAAGCTATTAGAGATACATTGATCAAGCCAGAAGTCGTTGAATTCATTAATATCCTTCACCACTATTTTTTTTAATGTCATATATTTTTTGTTAACTATGGATAGTTAAAAAAATTGTAAGTTGACCACAACTTAAAGAAACCCTAGAGACGCATCCGGAATATGAAAGATAGATAAATGTATTACCAAATGATAATTTACTTTAAAACAATTAACTTCAAATAGAAATTAAGAATTTTTTCCTATACTTTTTTTTTGTTTTTGCATGCCTAACAGAAAAATAAGTATACCTTCAAAAACGAATCACCATGCGCATTTAACTGTCAAGACTAAACACTATCTGTCGTGTCACTCATGTCAACAATTCTTAGTTTATAATGTTATGAATATCGTTCGGCGGGGTTGGTTTAATTTATCGACGTGGCCAGTTACAGTTATGTTCAATGAATTGATTCAATAACAACATTAACATGGTGTATTTTATGGAGCATGTAGAAAACTCTAGACGTCGAGTACTATACATAACAGCTATTAAAATATCTGAAACTGAATCCATAAAAATGAATAAATGAAGAAAATGTAGTACGTGAAACTATTAAATTAATTGCAATGTAAAGTTCTCATTTTGATGCTCATGTCAAACAAGTCATTTATTAAATCAGAACGAGGGTCTGAAATTGTAATTTAATCAACTACAGATGTTACGAAATTTATGATTTTGAAGTTTCTAATTAGAATTCGTGATATTAATTACAAAATTTATTTTTACCCTCAACAACGTAAAAATTACGATTTTAAATTTTGTTTAGCTGTCGACCATATACCTAAACAAAGTTCTCATTTTACTTTTCCCCAGTACCTGATGTAATTTACATTCGTTTTACTGTGAATGAGTCGACTTTTCGTAACTAGGCACGAAATTTAATTTGGCCGCAGATATCATTACGTTTGTCCTCTGATAAGGGAGTTTTACCCCCCGGGGGTATTTCAGGGGTGAAACGTCATCAGTCCAGAATTCTAACCTAAGACATTATTCTATAAGTTGCTAGATTAGCTATATTTATTTTCATTGTATATCAGAACAATTAAATCAATAGTAAACAGATTTTTTCAATTATTGCTTGCTTGCTTGAATATTTTGTCAATATCATTAATAGAGCGAGTCAAATACTTAATTTAATAATAATATTTTTTGTGTCAGTGCCTGTAAAGTCAGCGTAGTCGTAATATCACCATCAAAATGATAAATGATACTTTTCCTCTCGAGCAATTTCCGTGGTTGCCAAAATTGTATAATTTCTAGCGCCCAGTCTTGAAACTTTTCCACATTTTTACATATTCTCAATCTTATTCGGACTCGAGATAGAGTGGAAACAAAACCTTTTGACAGATAGTCGGCGAGCGAACTGAATTCATAAGTGTTCCGTCCCTGTTGCGGACAGACGTTGCCAAAGTTTTATTTAAAAATGGTTGTTCTGGAAAAATAAGGCTACGCTTGCTTAAGTAGCGTAAGCGGAGATGAAATAAAAACGCTATAAGCGTATAGCTAGAAGTGTCAATGAACTAAATACTACGTATTACGTACTGTGGCATGAATAGGGAAATCTATTATATTTATAAATGATCTTGGGACATCTTACACAAATCAACCTAGTCCCACTGTAAGCTCAATTAAGGCTTGTGATGTGGGTTCCAGGCGACGATATATTATATAATAGATAGATACATATAGACACTTAAATACGTAGACAGCCATGACCAAGGAACAAATATCTGTGATAAATAAATACACAAATAATGCCCTCGCCGGGATTCGAACCCGGAACCTCCAGCTTCGTAGGCAGGGTCACTACCAACTAGGCTACGGAGGCTAAGGTTTAATTGATTTAATTGTTCATACAGCAAAATTCTGAACTATTTTTTTAATAGCCTGTTATTGAGGGTCCCACCGCTGGGCAAAGGCCTCCCCTCTTGTTTTCCATTTCGTTCCGTTGCTGGTCCACCATTTCTCCCACAACGCGTCCAAGTTGCCTCGCCATCTTCTTTTCGATCAGCCTCAGCTCCGTTTGCCACCGTGTGGGATTCACTCAGTGAGTGATTTAGCCCACCTCTACGGTGACTTATATGATTATTTTTTGTGTATTTTAGAAGCTGAGGTTAAAATGCCATATAAAGCTTGTTTATCCAAGCCGCCGTTTTCCCACGATAAACAAATGTTTTCCGAACCCGACCCGACACGTGATTTTCTATTTACAATAAACTTTTTATGAAAGGGTTTGTACTTCAGCTTTGTAACATTAAATAAAATATTGTGACATTTGTGTAAAATAAAATGAAAATTTTTGAGACGGCGTGTTTTCTGCAAATGTATTTTTGCTGTCTTATTCTGAACGTCACAGTAAAAGGTCGTACCACCTTCACACTTTCACAGTGCCTACATGTATAACATGTCATTTTTAAGTTTTTTTATGAGGATGTCTAGTTCCATTCTGTCATCAATTTCTTATAATAAGTGGACTAATATTGCCTTCTACCAATCATGTAGCAATAACAAATCATAGTGGAGTATTAATCTTATACTCGTAAAATGACGAATTGACTTAGCAAGTTATTAGCTATGAGTTCTCCCATAAATACTATATACCATACGGTAAAACATATTTATAATAACTTGCTTTACATATTAGTAGGTTCCTACTTTATGAGGTAATAATTCACTAAAAAAAGAGTTCCCGGGAGATTCGCGTTGAGCGTAATATTCATTCATGTTCAGTCATCAGAGTAATATATACTACACAGTACACACTCATAGAACTTCACTTCGAAGAGGAGTAACGAACCTCGCTAGTATCGCCTTTGAGTGGAGGCCTCAAGGTGGAAAACGTGCTCGTGGTCGCCCTGTACACACATGGAAAAGAAGTGTGGAAAGCGAATTGCGAGCCGTAGGTCTGACCTGGAGCGAAGCCGAGAAGGTTGCTCAAGACAGAAAAGCGTGGAAGGATCTTGTGGAGGCCCTATGCACCTCCGGGGTGCCCTAGAAATTACAACAACAACACACTCATACCTACTACCTACTGCGTGGTGACGGCAGTATGAATACATTTGTCACCACCCCAAATCTTCCCATGGGAGTAACGTAACTATGTCGGGAAGGATTTGAAGACTGACTAGAAGATTGATGATGGGCAGCAGCATGATCATAGTGGACACACTACTGCGATTATCTACTCGCTTACCCAGCGAATAACTCTTAATGTGGCCATATTATACGCATAAGTTACAGGAGAGGCCGGGGGGGTTACCATGACCTAAGAGGTCAATGAAATTCGGTTTAGGTTCGGTTTGTCAGTTTTTGACAGTTATTCTATGGAATGGATACATTGCGATTCAGTTTAGGTCCTAAACTGAATCGCGTTAGTCGATCGTGGTAGCCCCCCCCCCCCCTGTAACTTTTGTGATATGTAATATATTTAATTTGTAGTATCAATGAGGGTTTCCTCGAAAAAATATGCCACTAGTTGGCGCCACTTAGCCGTAAAGTCCCGCAGAAACACAGTTATCTAGCCCCAAAGAATAACTAAAAGTTATTTTTATTTTTTTTATATAGTCAAAGTCAAAGTCAAATAATTCTTTATTCAAATTGGAATAGCAACAAACTCTTTTGAATCGTCTAGGTATTGAAACTACTTCCGGTTCGAACCCTACACCGCTGACCCAAGAAGAACCGGTAAGAAACTTGGCGGGAATTATTTTTTCAATCAATCATGGTACATCTTACAACTAACATGCATTAAAAAAACAAACATAAAATTGATTTTAAATAAATTGAAATAGAATAATAATAACAAGAGATGTAAAGTCTCTAAAAAGTCAGAACATTTATAAGTAATTTTATAGAGAAGTAAAAGTTTCTCTCCGAATAGGTATATAATAATAACATTATATAATGCACGTTTGGAGATGTATAAGGTCTCCAAGCGTAAATTATCGTAATTGAATGTCATGACTTTAACAAACTAATAATTAAATCCTAAATTACTCCCACGGTGTTTTATCATTCATGTAGTCTTGTGTACTATAATAAGCTTTAGATATAAGTTTACGCTTTACAAAATTCTTAAATTTATTGACTGAAAATTCAGTAACATTTACTGGAAGTTTATTATAAAATTTTACACAATTACCCATGAATGATTTCCTAATTTTATGGAGCCGAGTGGCGGGTACTGCGAGCTTATGTTTGTTTCTAGTATTAATATTATGTATGTCACTATTTTTCCTAAAATTGATAATATTTTTATGTACATATATAATATTCTCATAGATGTATTGAGAATACAATGTCATTATATTAATAACCTTAAACTTATCTCTAAGTGAGTCTCTAGGGCTCATTTTATATATCGCTCGAATAGCCCTCTTCTGCAGAACAAAAATAGTGTTAGTCTCTGAATTGGCAGCACTGCCCCATAATAAAATGCCATACGACATAATGCTATGAAAATAACTAAAATATACTAACCGAGCTGTATCGACGTCAGTTAACTGACGGATCTTGCTCACTGCAAAAGCTGCAGAACTCAGTTTATTCGAGAGATTAGATATGTGAGGACCCCACTGAAGCTTAGAGTCTAGTGTTATACCAAGAAAGACTGTACTTTCAACTATTTCCAATTCCTCACCTTTCACAAATATACTAGCCTGTTGATGCTTTACGTTACTTGTAACAAATTTAATACATTTAGTTTTTTTCTCATTCAACATTAAGTTATTCATATTAAACCAGTTTACTACTTTAGAAATAGCATTGTTTACATCATTCCAAGCTTGATGCTGTCGTTTGACTTTAAAAATAAGTGAGGTGTCGTCTGCAAACAATACTATATCATAATTTTATTAACTCATACAAAACATTTAAACACGAAACTATAGGCGCTCTGAGAATTTAGACAAGTTTCTGGACCTGACGCGCTGCCGCCCTGGTGAACTTCATTCAGAAAACCCACATTGTAAAAGTAAGCTCTGTTGATTACTCCTGAAAAGCCAAGGCGTAGCCTTACTTTCCTTTAAAATCGAAACCCACGTTTCGCTGACACTAGCGTTTTCCGAATTCGCGTTCTGTTTTATACGATTTTTATGTCAAAGATAAACTTTTTACAGCTCTGAGTAAAACTTGTTTGTCTCTGTTCAAGATATTTTATCTTAAAATCCTTAAAATGACCGTTAATAGTCGGTAACGACTTAAAACAGGGTAATGTGAAGTGATATTGTTTCAATTTATTTTTTGTCTACATCTAAAGCCCAGTATCTTTATCATGAACTAGCGGTGCAACCTAACTATATTATCGCCTACATAAATAAAAATAAACAAATCTGTGCCGACAAACCGATGGAATGAAAAAAATAAAATTATAGTTAAGGTACCGCTAATACACAAATTACATGGGTATGATTTTTTATTCTTTGTTGCGTGGGACTGATAGTCGAGTGATTTTTGGATAACAATAGGGGTCTTCAAGAACCGTTTTCACAATTGATAACGAACATAATCATATTTCATCGTAAGAGTCTAAGGGATTGAAGTGTCACTGACCATTATCTGATAAAAGATTGATGATGGGCAGCAGCGTTATCAGATCATAGTGGACACGTTACTGCGACTTGCCCAGCGTGGTGATTATGGGCATTTACCTCCTAATGCGTCTATACGCATAGTTAATAGTTAGGAGAGGCCTACGTCTAGCAGTGAACTAGATATCATAGGCTGATGATGATGATGATGATGATGATAATCATATTTTGTAAGATAATAACTAAAGCATAATGAACACTTACAATGGAAACTATTTAGAGCTTGATTTATAAAGCAATTTTTATGTTACAGCTTTATTAGGGTACCTACTCCATTTTGTTTAGTAGTCTAAAAATCCATATCCGACGGAAATTAAGGAACTAATTGAGCATGGCCCGACATGATCTTGACTGCTTCTTGCGCATTACGAGTATAGCTCGCCCAATATAGCTACAGTGTTTAGTAAACCAAGCGGCCATCGCCCCCTGCAGCGGTACTATGAGTGTCTACTCATAGTACCGCTGCAGGGGGCAAAAAGGTCAAGGTGGATTTACACCAAACGAGCGAATGCTCATTCTACCCAAAATTCGTACAACATAGTAAAAGTTGTTCAAAACCATTAATAGATGCATGTGGTTTTTATGTGCATGTGGTGGGCTATTTGATGGTGACTGTACTTACCTTGAGATGCCATCGTCAGTTTAATGCGAACTTACTTTCTATCCCTCTTGCTCGCACCAATACGCGAGTACGAGCGGGATACATAGAAAGTAGGTCCGGGTAAAATTCACAACGGCAGCTCATCGTAAGCAAGGTACTAAGTTAGTAAGCCTTGCCAAGAGGCATTCTACAATCGTATACGATACCTAAGCGATAAGTGATAAAATTAATAAATATACGAGAATGACAGATTCGAACGAAAAGTCACGTGACCATTTCCATACATTATTAGTCACGTGACTTATTGCTTATCGTATAGGATTGCAGAACCTCGTGCTCAGCTTTCGCGGCTGATGCCTGCACCGCTCGGCTACTCGGCCTTGGCAACCACCGGTAGATTTTCTCGGGTATATGCAATCCCTTACAAGGCTAGGCGCCTCTGACCATACTCGAAGAGCAAGCACTACATGCATGTACAAATCAAAATATTTAGTTACTCAATAAATAATTTGATTTGTGTTTTCACAATTACTTGAAATCTCCTTTCTTCAGGACTAATTAACTATTGATTTTACTACTCTGTAGTTTTAATTAGGCGAGAGAGTAACACGGGGCAAAAAGATGAACTGGCAATTACTAAAACTTTTAATAGGTGCCGAGTTTTGTGCACAAATCTCTTTATCCGTTTTTCTCCTGAAACAAATACTAGACGGTGGTTGTTTTCACATCGTTACGCTATACAAATACGGATACCTAAACAAATGTAAATAGTTTACGGGAAACAAATATGCATTTGAGCCAACCTTTGGGGTCTAAACCAATTTGAGAAGAATGCTACGCTGACTGTAATTTTATTGTAAAAATATCTTTTTTCCCATTGGTCAATATAGGTAGATACCTACACTCACGGTAAATTAATACGATTAGGTGGATTTTTTCTTGGAAACATGATAATTTTCAATATTTTTTCAACATATTTATAGTGTAGGTAAATTAGGCTGAATTGCCATTTTCCTGAATTGATTGAATCCAAAAAAACATTGAAATTGTTGTTAGATTAGTTTGTAGAGACAAACATGTAAAATTTTAAAAAGACACCTAAAATGTGGGGTAATACGAGTTTTTCAATCATGACTTGCTATTTTTGTATCTACGGGGTCATCTGACGATAAAGTTGGATTGGGTGAATTGTTTGACCATTCAACAATTTGAAAGTATCGGATGGATTTGCGACATTCTTAGTGACTTACGTCATTTTGATGACATTTAGTATGAGATGTCGCACAAAAATCCGATCTCTGGTAATGACATAGTAGATTTTTTTTCTCTCATGTCAGACGATTCGAAAGTGCTTATTAATAAGCTTACTTGAATAAAGAATAGTTTGACTTTGACTTTGACTTTGACACTAATGACTAAATATATCACAATTGTTTTAATATGACAATCAAACTACCATAAATTACAAAAAAAAGAGTCAAATTGTGACCTCCTCCTTTCTTAAAGCCGGTAAAAAAGCCGAAACATGTCACACTTCGTAAGTAAATGTCTAAAATAATAAGAATTTCTTAGCTTCACCAAAAAATAGGGATATGCAGGGCGCGTAGGTGAAAACAAACATTAACATAATCTAAACAGCAGCAGTTTCATTACCGCCTTGCTTACAGTCGACAAAAATACGTATACAATTTGCACCTTATTACCACGAAACAGGGTGCAAACGTGTACACATATTTTTGACGTCGACAGTACAGCGCCCCTCACCTGTTCACAAAATAGGTTAAATTACTGCAAATTGGAGGCATTTTTCCGACCTAAATCTCGAAGGGGGAGCCCTTACCTAATAATACGAGGAAAAACAGGCACAAGTTATAATGTTGTCTCGTTTACGCGTTGGATTATCTCAAAAATGTGGTGTAATAAACCTTTTCACGAGTACAAAAATGCTTGAGAAAGCAAAGTATCTGAATTACTGTTTATACTATGTACGGCCCATTAAGGTTTTATTTCAAGTCGTTTTTTGCGAACCTTCCTGAATTTACGACTTTAGATAATATTCAAGTCGATGATTCATTACGTCGTCATATCTTTCTGTGGCACCAAGAGTACGCACTTTTTGTATTTAGTCCCTATGATTCATATAATATTAGATTACGCTATGATTATATTATGTTAGACACCAGGACCGGATTTAGAGGTTGAGAGGCTTCAAAGGAGTGGAGGCCCCCTTTTTTCCAATTATTTTCCAAATAAAATAGTCAATTTTTTTCAGTCAAGTTTTTCAGTAATATTTTTTTTGTGGAAACAAGTATACACATTTTATTATTTAAAAAACAAATAAATATAAGGGCAAAGGGCTTTTGACGGTTACAAGAAAAAGAAAGAAAACTCACACTAGCCACTTGCAAGGTAGAACAGCGAAAGAAAAAATTATATAAGTGAAAACAGCGTAAAAAAATGTTGTTTAGTACAGATAGTAACTTTTTAGGCTTTAATGCGAGAAGTGTGTCATTTTACGTCAGGTCCAAAACTTTGGAGGGCCACCTGCACTAAAAAACGTCATACGAGACACGTGAAAAAACGAAATTTTGTAACTCGTATCGATTTTAAACATCGGGTGTGTTTTAAAACATCGGCACTCGTTTCGAATTTCATGTTTTTCGCATTAGATTTTTTTTATTTCGAAATTCTATTGTGGGGGCCCTTCTTTCGTGGAGGCCCCGGGGCTGTAGCCCCGGTTGCCCCTCCCCCCCCCCTAAATCCGGCCCTGCTGGACAAAGAATTAGACAAAAGATGGCGGGGGTTGGTGAAACTATTAACAGACATAGAATTCGCGTTGGCAATATCTAGGTAGTGACTTCCTAACGATATTAAATAAATTCATCGACACTTGATTAGTATCATTACATTTCATAAATAAATGCCTCATGATGCACAGTATGATGAAATTATAAAGAAATATCAATAGCTATGAATTAATTATGTGCTATTTCATTTTTGTTAATACAAACTAGTATCTTTTGTTCTAAAAAAAGTCACAGGAGGTTATCTGATTAGCAAAACGAGTAACTGCTTTAGTCAAGCTACTTACTTTTTAAAGTGGCGGGGACGCCATGAAATATCAAAATATCCGCAATATGATACTGGTTTCGTATCTCAATTTTCTATTCTACGGAAATCGTCTCTTTTAACCCCGCTCTCCCTACTGCTATCGAGTTGATCGGGCAAGGCCGCGAAAAGTTGGGCATTGTCTTGAGTCCATTGTTGGGCTCCCATTGTGTGCCCGCTTCGGACACAATGCGACTCTATCCTGATAATGACACTGTCTTAGTACCTTTTGGCACGTTTTTATGGGTTATTAAGGTTACTGGTTTATGTTGCGAATCGGTGGGCGTCTAGACTGTTCTGCGCTATTAATTATGAGCTACTGTATATTGTTGACGGAGCCAAAGTGTTGTATATTGTTCAAATGAGTTCCGTATCCGTAAAGTAACAAACAGTCGTCAAAACTTATTTAATGTGTCTCATTCAAATGTGGCGTATATTATTGCATATTATAAAGTTTATCTTCAAGTACTTCACATAGTTTTTATATTGTACAAGTTTCCACGTTTAACCACGAATCATAAAAAAAACATTTAAAATTTATAGAAAAATATTTTTTAAGGAATAATGACCTTCATTGGCCAACCATAAGGAAGACATCGACATGCATCTTTTTACGTATACTAGGTACATAATACATAACTTCTTTGTTATAGTTAACGAGTATGTTGGCCTATTATTTTAAACGACGTATATTGTCGGATGTGGGAGGCGCAGGACTGGTCATTGTGGCCATCTTTGGGGGAGGCTTAGGCAGTGGACGCTTTTTGGCTGACATGATGACGATGATGATAATGTCATTGTGTTGTTTCAATTCCAAGTAAAATAAAACCAAAGCCAGCTCTTTCCGGATTAGCCTGTCCCTTTCCAACAAACACACATATCAATGCAGCTGATAAGAACGAACGAATTTCAACGGCATTAAGATTCTTATAATTTTGTGAGCGTTTATGATAATGAATAACGCTATAAGAAGCTTTCATGAAATTAATTTCGTGTGCGAGCTATTTCCGGTAATCTTTGATCGCATTATTAATTAAATGGAAGCAAAGCCTTTAAGGTCGAATCCATTTACATAGTTTTGTTGCTGTGTGACCGATAGCTGATCGATACACGTGTAACGCTTTTGTTTTAAAATAATACTTGTACTGACTACAGTATCGAGAATTCGCAAAATCGTTTTCGGGCATCTGTCTTTGTTACTCCAATGAAGGCATCATCGCAGTGATAGAGACAGATGCACGAAATCTACGTTTTACAATCTTCAGAATACGTCGCTCCCTCCTACTCGTTAGCTGATGTTGGTCGATTCTATCATATATCGGGTATAAATGGATACTATAAGGGTTATTACTCCCAGCTCATATTTTAAAGACAAACGGGTCTTAATCGCGTAAACTTACGTTTAATTATATCCTGACGTTTCGGGCATGACGTTACACCCGTGGTCGCAGGCAGACTGGCGAGAGAATGTATCAACACCTTCGCTACGGGTGTAACGTCGCGCCCGAAACGTCAGGATATAATTAAACGTAAGTTTACGCGATTAAGACCCGTTTGTCTTTAAAATATGAGTGATAATCGTGAAAGTTTAAATCAATATATTACTCCCAGCTGTTCGATTTTCAAATTTTTACCCCCGATCAGATTGGCCTGAGTACACGCCGTCCAAATCTGTCGGACGTTCAATAGCACCGCGACGCGCGGCACTCAGTTTTTAAACTAACTACAACGTTTAAGATAGCGGCTATGCGGTATGGAATCAGGGCGGAAGGGACTAGTTCTGTTTATATTATCATATGAATAACAAAGTACAGAGAACCTACGTCATGTGACGTCACTTGTTCAGCTCGGCCACAGGAGCATACGAGTACACAGTTAAGCACCAAGTGTAATGCCGCGGCCACGACATTGGTCTAAGGCGACCGGCTTAGCGGAAAACTATACGTGTGAGAGGGAGTACCCATATCTGCATTCCGCTCCAACTCATGGATTCGCTCGCCGCTGGTGGCCTTAGACCAATGTCGTGGCCAAGTTAAGTCCTGAGGAGACGCTAAAGCGGGACGTGCGTTAAAAATAAATTCAAATGCTTCTTTAACGCTTGACGCACTGCATTACACTCCGCCGGACGTGCCACTTGACGCTGGACATATAGTTCTTATTCTAAGGCCACGGCGACGTGCGGCAAGGCGACCATGTTTAATAAATGCAAACAAATGCGCGTGGTTTGAGTACACGCTGACGCTCGACGCGCCGCTATACAATTGCCACTCAGGCCTAACGGCTTGGCCACGACATTGGTCTAAAGCGACCGGTGGCGAGCGAATGAATAAGTTGGACCGAGATGCCGATATGTGAACTCCCTCTCACATGTGTAGTTTTCCGCTAAACCGGTCGCCTTATGCCGCGGCCACGACATTGGTCTAAGGCGACCGGCCTAACGGTAAACCATACGTGCGAGAGGGAGTACCCATATCGGCATCCCGCTCCAACTCATGGATTCGCACACCGCTGGTCGTCTTAGACCAATGTCGTGGCCGGGCCTTAAAGACCAATTTCGTGGCCAGCCCTTTACGCTTAGTCCGCCTGTAGATTGTATTCAAAGTGTTGTTCCACTCGTGAGCAAGAGACGAACTGTTTTACCGCCACTTCGGAGCCGGTTAATTACAAAGTCAAATGTGGTGTTACTTCGTCCGTATAATGACTGAACAGGACACTTGTTCCTGTAGCCTGTGAGTGCACCGCTTCATTTTTAACATAACTGATTAATCCTGTGGTTAAATCAGATAATTGAACAAAGCAAGGGTCAAAATTCATTCAGAACAATAGAATGGCAAAATTAAAAAAAACATTGAAAGGCTTAATCTTGAAAACCATTGGGTCTATAGAGAATTTTAGTATCATATTATAACAAATTTAGTCTACTTCAAAAACGTCTAAAGAAAGATTTTTCAAAAACTAGGTTTATAATCGACAAATTTGGAAAAAGGGGGTTTTCGATTTTTGACAAAGTTATGTTCAGCGTGAGGAAAGTGCGGAGTTGCGGACATTAGGCCAACATCATAAAGAAATTTACAAAAAAAATTTACTACCGGATTTCTGCAAACTACAAATGTACAAAGTTACTGTATTATTACTTCTATGTGTGTTACGTGTATTTTTGTCTATCTTTTGCTTCCTATATGCAACTCCTTTACTCAAAGGTTAACTGAAAGAGATCCCTTACCGGGATAAGTTCGCCTTTGTACCTGTCTAATTTACTGTTGATACATATCAATTTTTACCTGTGTTTTGTTTAGAATAAAGAATTTACATACAGACATACATACATACTTCTACCATTATAAATTCAAATTCACAAACTCTCGTTAAGTGATGTATTCGTCTAATAAATTGTTACATATTACGACTCCAGTCAATTTATAAACTTAGAATACTAGGCATCTCGAAAAGAATCGAGACATCTGAGACATTTGTGAATTAGGTCGCTGTCCGATTCCCTGTCGCGCCATACATAGTCAATGCGGTCATTGGGGCTTTTAGCTGATGAAAACACGGATCCTTAATCATTGCGAGGGTTAATGCTTCTATGGAAGTATGTGGTGGATAGTCAAAGGTCACTGCTGTTTGAACTGCCTGTTTAGAGATTCTATGAGTTTCTTTATTACAAGTTTTCATTTATGTAGTCTCATCTGCCGAGAGTCTGGACTAACTTCCCGATTGACGACATATTTTGTATGAAATTAGATGGAAAATTGTTTACTGTACAAAGCTACACCATACAAAAAATATCCTCACTCAAACCATATGAATGTTTAATAAGCACACCGCTCTAGCTTTTCATTTCCACGCTTGCCAGATACATGCAACATGCATGCCACTACACACTACAATGTACATAAAGAAGATGATTTTCCCAGCTTCATTATTTCCTCTGGCAACATTACAACCCTACCTTTTTTTAAAAATGGAACATTCCTTTCTTTCCCCCGACAAAGACTGGCTGACAGCAAGCTTTTTGCTAATGAAACTTTTTGGTCGCATCCTACAATGCCAATTCGATAATGAATCTAGAAAAACTTGTAGAGGCGTTTCCTTTGACAAAAGTTTTCCTAGTTCTCGTTCGGAAATTGAAATAGATTTTGTTTTCTTTCAACTTCTAATTAGGGAGATAAATTGGCAGAACGATTATTAAGTTAAGTCTGGACAAAAAGTTAAGAACTATAGGATTTTACTTTTATGTGCGTGTAGGTACCAGTTTAGTTAGGCAAAGTGGTCTAGCCGATAGCACATAGCTAACTTGCTCGCAGTGGGACCAATGCCTAAAGGTGCGGTTAAACTAAAAGAGCCTTCGCTGTTCTAACCTCCCACTCTACGAAATTCGATCGGTACACAAAACGTGATTGGTTGATTTCGTAGAACGGGCGCAAGAACAGCGAATGCTCTTTTAGTTTAAACGCACCTTTAGAAACTAGATACTAATCGTAATCGTCAACTGTAAAGAACTTCGTGTAAAATGACCTCAAAAGATCCGACGTGGTATAAAAAAACTCTATTGAGATCATTTTACACGAAGTTCGTTACAGTAGACGATTAGTATCTAGTACTAAAGCACTAGTATCTAGTATCCAAAAGTCTATTGAGATCACTTTACACAAAGTTCGTTATAGTTGACCATGGTTTCATTGTGACATTTGACTTTCAAACTGGCATCTACTTCAACTTATCAACTGCCAAAATTGCTGGACAACAAATGTACAAAGACCTATCAGTGCGGTGAATTACTATCTCTAAGGCAATCTTCAATTGATACATTACTGTACTCATCACGATAATTTCTATAAAGCTAATAATAACGTCATTTTTACCTTTTTCATCTATTGTTAGAGACTAAAGTTTGTTATACATATAACTATTCATCTTTTTTTCTGTCTCAGTTCTTAGCTTTCCTAACTGATTTTTCGTTTGACAAAGGTACAAGACAAACTGTCCTGAACTAAATGGATAAATTTTGGTACTTATATTAAGTTGACAGCTATATGATTGTTTAATTCATAGTTAACATTTATTTAATCAGATAGAGATGTTAGCACATTTTTTTTAATCGACTTCGAACAAGGATGAAGTTTTCGATTTGAGGAGCATTCCATGAAAACATCTACTTTTTGTCGCTTACGACTCACTATGGTAGCTACCCTAATAAAATATGCTAGCTGTTAGGAAACACGGTCAATCTTAAAGCCTTGATATGTTATTATAATGCCGTAACTCAGCTTACTAATTTAATTATTCAAAAGTATTGAAAAGACAGTGTCGCTTACGACATGTTTTCATGGAATGCTCCTTGACTGCTTTTTTTTGTACATAATTATGTTACTCGAAATCTCCCAAAATCGATATTCAATTTTTTTAAAGGTGAGATGAGATGGTCCCGTTGGCACCATGTCGGGGTCTGATGATGGGATCTTAGCAAAATTGGCTTAAGTCAGTATTAGCTCCAAGTCAAAATTGTCATTTAGTCCTATCCCCCCATAATTACGAGTAGGTTAGTGTTATCTGTATTCTGATGGCGTCATAAGGGGAGCCGTCACATAACTGGGGCGTTCATATTAACGTTGCACTATCATGCCTAATAAATAACGGTTGTGGCGTCGGTTGGCGTGCGGCGTGCGGCGTGTGGCGTGTGTGCTGTTTGTTATCTGCTCATTACTTTAGCACCGTTGCAATGGGCATGGAAAACGAGAGTTTAACAAAGTGCCATTTTGGACGATACCTACATGTCATAGTTTTGCTTCATTAAAACGAGACCAATTTGTTAGTTTGCATAATTTATATAATTTTCTTGCTTATGTGTGCGTATGTATTAGGTCCTGTGGAAATATATGGCTATTTTATTTTACTCACTCTTAAAACTGTCGTGGCCTTGGAAGCTAAATACATTTTATTTAATAAATCTTTTAAACTTCAAAGTAATGGCTTTACTTAAATATAAATGAACACCAAGTTAATAAAAAAATTAAACCGACCTCAGCCTATTTCTTCAGCCCATTCGATTTTTTTTTAAATCGGTTCCTTCACGATTCTCGGAGATACATGAATAGATACAGAAAAATCGGTCGAATTGAGAACCTCCTTTAAAAAACACAACATTTTGCATAAAGACGTGTCAAAATCAAACAGTAGCAAACTCAATAGGTACGCAAATACATAGACAGGTCATTGAACTTATACCTTCGCAACTAACGTAGCCGTAGCCCGCTACGCCGTGATCGTAGCAACAGCTACGGATCATTGAAAAGACGATTTATTTCATTGCTTTTAATTACTTTGGCGACGTATTTTACAAGCATTGAACATTTCAGCTTCATTAATCGAATTGTAGTTAGAGTTTAAATTACTCAATATCATAAATATTAAGGTACCTAATAGACAATACAAAAAAAAGAATAATACGTTGGATAAATGAACGGTTGTCATAAAGTTTTTATACAATTATTAGCGCTAAATGCGTGAGATACCGTTTTCCTATTTTGTTACCAACTTTTGTAATGATACAAAATCGAATTATTTACTGTTTCTTTGCAATTATGGTTTTGCAGATAATTATGTGAAGTAATAGCCTAAAATTCCTTTGTTCAGTTTTCTTTTATGTTACAAGATTCCTAACCACTCAATTGCTTTTGGTAACTGTGGTTACCAGCTGTCACTCTTATTTTACATAAGAATAAAGCTCAACCAAAATTTCAAAGCAAACATTTTTTGTAACAAAAAAGGAATGTTTCATACAAACATTTTGGGACTTTTTGGGAAATGCTGTGGATCGTGCTCACTGTCATCGATTCTACCAGCCTACCCATTTTTTTCGAAATTGAAAACGTGATAAAAAAAAAATTTAAATCTGTTTATTTTTGAGACAAGTGCTTATTTCTATTTTAACATCGATTGCACCTATTGTTTATTTAAATAATGTATAATAACAAGGTATCGGAGCTTTCATTGCACGGTACGACGAGTCGCCATTCGCCATAAATTTAAAATATTATTCATACTCATACTCATTATTTAATTTATCTTAAAATGCTTTTATAGCGGTCATGCATAAGTAACTAAATTATATATATATTTTTTTTCTATATAACAATTTTATGACTTGGATATTTCAACATTTACAATTATACAAACTACATCGCTGAAAATGATCTATTAAGAAGTACTGACCACTTATAAAATTGATTAGTATGTTTGCTAGCAGTCATAACGTATCAGTGTCAATCAGTGGTGATTGCAAACGTAGCGGTGTTTATATCTGTAAGTGGTAAATACGTTGTGGAAAATTCCATGATTTGAGTTAACCCAGAAGTAGCTGCAATTTTGGCGTGGATAGAGCCATACAATGATTTACAATGTGACTATCAAAAATCTGCAATAGTCCGCTTGAGTTGTGAAGTACAACTCAGCCAAATGAGACATACATTTATTTTGAACATATCAATAGTATTCTTCATCAAAGAAAATCCACTAGAACTTCAAGCTATATACAACACTGGTTAGAAAACCACGATTAATTCAAAGGGGATTGGGTATTTTTGTATGGACTAGTGGCGTCATTTTTTTTTCATCGGCCATCGTTTATGTTACTACTATTTTGTAGCGCTACCTTAGACTAGCTTATTCACAAAATAAGTTTTGCCGTAAGTAATATCGGAGCCAAGATATATGGCCCTTCAAACAATGTTAATGGACCAGTGAATATACCTAACTAAGACAGGTTTAGGAGACAGCTTAGATGACTACAAGCTTATTTAACTCGATAATACTAGTAACAAAGATACAAGGATATTGCCCTTAAAATATAATAGTTAATTTAACCGACTTAAAAAAAGAAGATCTTAGGTATATGAAAATGCAACTGTATTTTCTTATGCGATTTCTATGCTGTCTGTTTAGTGAACATTAAAAATGTTGCAAAATGGTTTCAATAGACGGTTCACCCTCTGACTATACCATAAGGAAACACAGGTGTGATGCACACATGCAAAATGTTTTGACATATTTCCAAGTAGGAAATGTACCTACTTAATTAGATTAGTTTTTAGATTGGAATTGTTATTAATGCTTTCTTATGTATACAACACAACATATGTGACATTATTTGGGATAAGGGGCCTTATACTGTCTTCTGTTGGAGTGCCGTGATTATATTCTGCCTCTTAAAAGCCGCGGATCGATGCAATCGGGATTTTGGTTGCAAAAATCTTGCAAATTGGGTTCTTTGTATACCTCAAATACGTTCAGTGACAGGTCCAAGCGGTACCTATTTGATTTGGTCGGATAATCAATTAATGTTATTAGGTACCCTACCCGAAAACATACGATTCGGTTGTCTACATTTATTTATATCCCTGAAAAAACACGCATAAAGTGTAAAAATATGAATACTTTTATTTTTTGTTTAAAATGCGACATAAAACCTTTGACATAATTACGTTGAACAGAAAGTTCATCGACATCCGTCATAAAATCGCCGTGTTAAAGAAAAAAGGAACTATCTCTAAATAATCATTGACCGAAAAAGAACCTTATGTCCAAGGTTACCTTATGAGTTAAGGTTAGGTTTTACGTGGCATACACAATAGTGGTTTTAACTCATTCCGATGCATTTCAAAAATAAATGTGAGTCTTTACTATAAAACTTTAAAGTATGATATCTCGGCTCCGATATAATTTAGCTATGTGCACTCCATAATAAAATAAGTTTATTAAAAATTGTTCTTTTCAAATTTACCACTTTCATGAGTGGCCGCCAAAATTTAAAAACGACGCCAACTTTACCCAAACCCCTTTGATCCCGACCGGTCCGTGTTATAATTTTTCTATTACACAGCTCAAAAAAGAGAAGTCTACTAAGTATACTTGACAAAACCTGTGGTTTATGTTTCGATTGACTGTAAGTAAATATGAAAAATTAGTACTCTGGAGTATTAAAAAGCTAGTAATGCTTAAAATTAATAACGTCAAATATACATAAAAAATACATAAAAATTACTACAATGATTGTATAAAAATGTCTATACTCACATAATGGACGGAAGGAAGACCATTTGCGTCATTTTTATACCCCAACTTTTTTATATTTCGTCTAACTAACGTAAGGCTCTGGTCTCACCGCGAGCTACTAAGCTATGAACTATCGGCTATCATCATCATCATCATCATCATATCAGCCGAAAGACGTCCACTGCTGAACATAGGCCTCCCCCAAAGATTGCCACAATGACCGGTCCTGCGCCACCCGCATCCAGCGGCTATAAACACGAGCAAAAGATACGCACTCCCGTGTAAATAAAAGAGACACGGCGATACTCGCCCGGCGGTGATAGCTGATAGCTGGGCGAGGGGCGAGTATCTCTTTTATTTACATAGGAGTGCGTATCTTTTGTTCGTGTTTATAGCCGATAGTTCATAGCTTAGTAGCTCGCGGTGAGACTAGTGCCTTAGTGTGGATATCTTTATACTACGTCAAAATTATATTGGGACAACATTATACAAGTAGTCATTTTTATACATCGCCTTATTTTCTTAGAGTCATTATTAGTGTCATTATACGCATAAATCGTTATAGTAAATTCAGAGCAATTTAAATTCCCCCCAGACAATATGGAAAAAGTCGCAGTTATTTACTCATTTTATAATTGTAATTATGAAAATGATAATGCATATAATATGGCATATCAGGATATTGAAGCTCTTATTCCGGTAACTTCATGTTCCATGGAACTATCAACCAATTAAAAGATTTAATATTCAATTTCCGAAATTATGTTTTGTTCTGATTTCAAGTAGGTCCAGATTAATTAATGTATGTTTTATATTTATGACAGGACACGACCGCTCTAAAAACATTTTAAAATAAATTAAATAAGTGAGTATGAGTAAGAATATTATTTTAGATTTATGGCAAATGTCGACTCCATAGCTTGCCATTAGTCTTACCGTGCGATGAAAGCTCCGATGCCTAATATTAACAGAATCTTATTAGTTATGTTATATATATATATATATATATATATATATATATATATATATATATATATATATATATAACATAAACACACGGGGAAATATAAATACATATTTCCCCGTGTGTTTATGTTTAACCTTTGTCAAAATATTCTTTGAGAATTTTACTTGCGATTGTTTTGTATTTTCTAATGTATGTACTAATTTCTTAGGTAATTTATTTAATATATCTAGAAAATATACCAACAAATCCTTTTTTAGTAGGTACAGATGGTGCCTTTTTTAGGCTCTAGTGCGAGAAGTGTGTCATTTTACGTCAGGTCAAAAACTTCGGAGGGCCATCTGCACTGAAAAACGTCGTACGAGACACGTGCAAAAACATGAAATTCGTAACTCGTGTCGATCTAAAACACTCCCTAACGGCAAAACATCGCCACTCGTTTCGAATTTCATGTTTTTTGCACTTGTGTCGTATTATACTATTGCCATATAAATACTGGCTTTCGGCACTATCAATCTAAATGTACAAAGTTTTTGAGAAATGCTCAGTAATTATCATGTGAATACGGTAGGTCTGCTTATTTGCAACCGTAGTAAAACAGCTTATATAACAGTCTGGGCAATTAGTAGAAGCAATTAACCCGTCGAGCGCCGTGTCGGCCGGCGCCGTGACACCGTCATTTGTGATTGCGATGCATTAAGGGGGTTAACAATCCGATATACCTACAACTAAAGCTAGATTCACACGGAGTATTTTTTACCGTATACTGTATTCGAGATTTTCTCGAACGTTGTAGTGACAATAGATAGATAGATATATTAATTTATTTCTTAATGAAAATTACATGTCATTTGTTAAAATATGTTCAATTTAAAGTTACAGAATACAGTGAATTCATCAAAAAGAATTTTTTCAATCGGTTTTCGAACATGTCGTGAGATGTTATAATACAATAGACGTTGTGTAGCACCGTTCACACAGATCCCGCATACCGTATTCGAGAATGCGTGTGAACGGTACTACACAAAGTCTATTGTCACTACGACGTTCGAGAAAATCTCGAATACGGTATACGGGAAAAAAATACTCCGTGTAAATCTAGCCAGGGTGAATTCCACGAGAAAGTCGAGTACGTGACGCTGTTCTTCGCGTACATCTACGAGAGTTACGAATGCAATATGTAGTGTATCTTAATTTTATAACTGAGTGTATTTGTGATTCTTGCACTTTCCATATATTTCTAAAGCAGCTGTCATAGCCGTCACGGTCCCGACAAAGTAGACTTTTTCGTTGAATGCATCTAAGCATGCAATCCCGTGATTCAAATGTATACAATCACGGGATTTGGCAAATATATTATCGTAGCGTTGCCTTGTACTATTAAGTGCAAAAATATGTATGGAAAGAATTCTCTTGTAAATATATTACGATGTTCTTATTACTAAGAATTAGAGGACATATTGGAGCATTTTTATATACACCCTGCGACCATATATAACATGGACGTCTGACACGTAACATATATAGCTCAAAAATGCCCCCAAAACCAATTGTTCAATTGTGCCAAGAAGGGCAGGACATATCGCTTTTCTTAACGCCGCGCATATTTCGGCGCAACATCTTTGACAAACGTTTATAGAATTTAGCCAATCAAAACTTTGATGGGCCAATCAGAACTATTTTTAAATGGCGGTTTAAGTTTTTATAGGTTGATATTCAATTTCATTACCGTGATGCATTGAAAAGGGGGTGACAGTTGTCAACTAAAATTCAGGCCCGTTTTTGATGGGCAATTTAGTATGGCGTGCGGCTTCCATGTTTTATTTGTTCGTAGTATACACCTTATTTTGCATTTAACTGTACCATAATACAGGCTTTGCTTCCTTTGGGGGTTCATTTGTGTATTATGTTCTCCGAACACTTATTTTTCTATTTGTAAATAGTCTCCAAATGTATATAAGCTAACCACAGATTAACGGCTAAGCGAAACTTATTCCAAAACCGCTTGCTATAATATGAAAATCAAAGTATGACTAAAGTTATAATATGTATTCAAACCAAATTCAATAGCGGTAGAATTAACGTATCCCCTGTTACCCAATAAGGGCAAGTAGGGTAAAATTGTATGAATAGATGACATGCACAAATATGTGCTACTTTTATATCAATATGTAACCCCGCATTTCAGCTAACAGTCACTATTACCTATTATTTATTCACATAAATTGTACACAACCACCGTGTATGATGTCCTAAAAAAACTCACAACACCGTCTAAGAAACATTTGGAATGCAAAATATATTATTTTTTACATTCCACAGGTAAGACATTAAATATGTCTTACCTGTGGAATGTAAAAAATAATATATTTTTTCAAAACTACAATTTATGTACATAGATTAAATCTAACTAATCTACTTAACCTACCCTATATCTAAGATTGGCCCTTGTGGCATTGTACCGAGGATGCTGCCGGCATTTCCTCGCTGTATCGCAATACTGATGCGTTGTGCGAAGTCACCAGGGTCGCGTTTTATAATGTTACAATTTACAATTTCGCTGTTTGCCTCTCTAACGCACGCACATATTGGCTAGAAAGAGAGGCAAACAGCGAAATTGTAAATTGTAACTTTATAAAACGCGACCCAGGTCTTCGGTCTTTAGTTACGTCAACCAGACGTTTCGCGATACAAAATATTGTCATAATCTTATTCAATTTTCCTTGGAATTACATTATATACGAAATAACCCAAATTCACCCCTTGCACAAACTGGAGCGAAACTTTGATTCATGTAACAGTTTGACTAATGAAAAGTTTAACCCCTATTGTGAGCGCTCGCGGGGTTTCATCGCAGATATTAATATGAACTGTAACTATACAGTTACTGTAACTATACAGGGGTGTAAGTCTATACGGGCGAAGCTCTTAACGGGTGTTAGTTTAGGACATAATAAGTACATTTAGATAACTTTTACTTAAAGTTAGAGTGGCAGAAATATTTGTACAAAATAATTCGGCGCGCAAAGTAGAGTAAAAATGTTAAAAATTCTACTTAATAAATATAAAAACGTACAAAAGAATTAGTAACTGTTGTTACAGTCTTATGGATTTACCCCTCAAGTGAAATGCTCGTTGACAGCTAATATCAAAAGCAGATGACATAACTGCCATCAATATTAACAAATGTTCCTACCTACGTTACTGCTCCGAAAATTTTAAAAAAATTATGTGGATTCATAATTAAGAGTACCGTAAAACTACCCAACTATGGTCCAAAAGTTCCCAACTATGGTCTAAAACTAAGTCAAATATCTTCGATTTAATGTAATTATTATATTATTGACGCAGTTGTTACACAAAGTATCCTCATTAATGATTAAAAAACTTAGATAAAACAAAAAAAAATCCTTTGATGCTTAATTACGAGTTAAACTTGTGGACCATAGTTGTAGTAGTGGACAGACTATAGTTGTATGGATTTACATAAAAAAAACCTTGTAATCCAGGATTACACTAATGAATCCCATACCTGGATTAATTTATCTCCCGTATTAGGTTTAAACATGGTATACTGTGTAAAGTGTGTAATTATTACCATCATGGCAGTTTCCGTTATTCAAGTAGCGTAACTAAGCAGTACATGAGTACACGAATTGTATCGATGTAAAAGATAATAACGTTGGCTAAAAACCAAAACTCAGTAAAAAGCTGTCACTACTCTTAGCCACGTCGTATGTCAGTATTGAATACGGGCTTTATTTAAAGTGTATTTGTTACTTAGTGAGTTTTTTAAAGACAAACGGGTCTTAATTTAATCGCGGGGGTTTACGTGATTAAGACCCGTTTGTCTTTAAAATATGAGTGATAATCATGAAAGTTTAAATCGATATGACGATAATATTTATGAAATAAAACTATTTTAATGGATTACATCGCGTATATTAACTAAATTTAACTACATACCGAAGTCGAACACTTTACAGGGTTCGTGGTATATAGATGACTGATAATAGAGGAAATTTGATGGATCTAGATCCATCAAAGTAAGAAAATAAGTACAAAAGTACTTACAAAAAAAATATACTAAACGACAGACCATAAATTTGAAGGGTGGATGTACATACTAGTTCTATGGATAAGTCCACTAAAATAATATCTTTTATAAAAATCACTTATCCGACTTTTTCCGGACGTAACCGGAGACCCTCTTCTCCGTCGATATTCGTTATTGTGCCGCGTGTCATGTCCTATCTCTAATATAACGTGATGTATATATATTGTGAATACATAGACTGTTAACGTAGACTCCGCAAGAGTTATATTATCCTCAAACCAAACAGACGATTGAGGCAATAAACGCTGACGGCTTTGTGGCATAAGGGCGTGAGGGTGCGAAAGAGACAATATGATGCTGATTGTTTTGTTTGTTTTACGATCCCAGTCGTCTATTTGGTTTGAGTATAGTATAGTCAGTTGCTTAAGCTCTGTTACGAAAACTTGTAAAAGCTTTTGGGAACTACATTTCATTCACCAAGTTACCAACCCGCTTTCACAGCGTGGCGATTATGGGCATTAACTCCTAATGCGTCCATATGCATAGTTAATATGAGAAGCCTATGTCCAACGGTGGACTAAGATAAGCTGATGATGATTCCCTTTGTTTTAAAAGAGCGATTCCGCGTAAGGGCGTAATGTAATTTAATTGATAATTCATGGTCCAAATTTTAGTGTAATTATATTTCGGTAATAAAGTAGGATATATTTTGATACAAATAATTTAACACAGATACTTGCACCAAAACTAAATAATGTATAGAATATAGATTATTTAAACTAAACTTTTATGAATTTATCTTAAAACTTTGTCCTATTTTATAAAACAAATCTCTAGTATAGTACTCGTAACAGAACTTAGAATCTACTAGGTATATTTTATCAGTTAAATTGAATATAGGTTTACGTAGGCCCTCAATAACTAAAATTCGTTTCTTTCGAACTTTTAGTAAAACAGTGTGGAAACTAAAAGTCGATGCTTGGGAAAAACTTGTGTTTTACTTAAGAAAAGTGATTTATTGACCTTAGTATCTGACCTTAGGATTAAGGTCAGGTTGAGAACAACTTTACCTGCCATACGATTAGCATCGTCATTTTTTAATGTAGTCGTAATAGTTACCTTCTGTTTATTTGAATGTTTTTTGTTAATCCCAGCAAATTTTCAATGTGACACTCTTAAGACGCTGGTCAACAACGTTCTGAGGACTGCGGCTAAATTAATAAAGGATAATATATATTTCTGAATAGCTTATATTCTTATATTTTATAAATTACACGTTCACTAACTCAAATAAGCATTAATCTATGTAACAGGACCACCCAGCTTTGTACTAAGCAGCATTCCATCCCAAAGAATTTAATATCTCCTTAACTATGGGCTGGCGGTGTGAGTTAATTGTATCGACCACGTAATTTATTTTCTATCCCTCTTGCTTGCATTGCACCAATATGTGAGTCCGAGTAGGATGCACAGAAAGTCGATTACGCAAACGGCCAGCATATATTTAAGCAGCCAGCCCATATTTAGGATACCTACTGTTCTGAAGTCTAAGCTATGAACTATGTAGGATACCTACTTATAAACACGAACAAAAGATACGCACACCCGTATAAAATAGTTTCAATGAACTAGTGTAATGTTTTCTGCATGCGGGTGTGACTAAATTCATTGTGGTGCTTTAATTTTAGTTGTGGCAGTAAATATTTTCTTATTCTTATTCTTAAAAAAAAAGAGACACGGTGATACCTGCCCGTGGTGATAGCCCGGCGGTGTCTTAGTCTACCAGATAAGTGATCTGTGGGTATAACGTGCTTTGGCTTTGGCCTTAATCGAGCCCCATATTGTGATGAAAAGCCTAAGTGGGTCACATTCAGGGCCGTGGGTGTCGTTCCAGTCATTATACGGAAAGGGTAAAAGGTGACGAAGTATGAAAATGCCGCTTGGAAAAGCTTTACTAAAAATGTTTTTCCATACATTATTAGAAGATGAAGGCTTAATTTTGAATACAGGTGACATATTTATAAAGGTGACAGTATAAGAGAACGGAAAATAAATTATAATATGCCACTGAGGCTGAATACACGATATAAATTTGGATATTAACTTAAATGGATCTATAAAGGAATTAACATACAACAAAAAATCTCCTGACAACAATTTCTTTGTAAATTTATTTTGGTGTTTTAATAAATTACTTATATATAAATATCATGGGACAATGTCAAAAAATACAATACAGTGTTGTGGGTAATACGCGATGACGAGATATATATCAGAAATAGACATATTTTTAATAAATATAAATAAAACTATGAAAACGGATGAACTCGCGTATATTAACTAATTTTAACTTCATTCCGACGTTTCGAACCCTGTAAAGTGTTCCCTGGAAACGTCGGAACGAAGTTAAAATTAATTCATATACGCGAGTTTATACGTTTTCATAGTTGTATTTCATGTGTAATCCTCGCGGTAACCGAAGAAAATACTAAATATTTATATTTGAAATGGCAGTGGCACATTATAGCAAGACACGGCTAAGCAGGTACCTACTGCCTAAATAAAAACAACAGGATATTAGTTTCCCAAATCATCAAAGACATCAACAGTCGCTTTGAACAAAAAACCTTTCAACGCTATTGAGTACCTTTAGCCATACAAATAGTCATACAATTGCTACATGTCCCCCCATGGAGCCATCGATCAAAGTAACTGTTGTCAGGAGATTCTTTTGTCAATATTACTTCCTTTATAGTTCCATTTAAGTTAATATACAAATATACAGGGTGCCCCAAAACTATGGTAGGTACATGAAGGGAAAGCACCTTAGATATCGTGGAGGGTATGCAGCTGAAATAAATTATTTTAAAAAGATAGTAATTAGCATTGTTAAGTAGCAACACCGTGAGGCTTGTGGTGACGGCAGTAAGAATACATTTGTCACCACACCAACCTGCGGGTGTCGTAAGAGTCGACTAAGGGATTAAAGTGTCATAAAAGATTGATGATGGGAAGCAGCGTCATCATAGTGGACACGTTACTGCGATCGCCAATCCGCTTGCCCAGCGTGGCGATTATGGGCATTTACCTCCTAATGCGTCTAGTTATACGCATAGTTAATGGAAGAGGCCTACGTCCAGCAGTGGACTATCATAGGCTGATGATGTGAAGTAGCAACACTACTCTACGTGTCTACATTTAAATATTAGATGTCCTATATCACAGAAAGGATACTTTAAAAAAAACGGGTTTTTTTCTATGGTATACGACATCTAATATTTTAACTAAGTAGTGCACTCTTTACATCGATCTAGAAGGAAATAAAATTAATTGTACTCTCAATTTAGATATTTGTAAGCAATTTATACTTGAAACTGTAAGGAATATATTTCTCGTTTTCATGAATACCCGCGTGTTGGTAACAATCTGTACATTATACAAAGTATATGTAAGCAGACTATTTAGATATAAAAGGGCGGGTAATTTACAAAGCTCTATACATTTAGTAAATGAATCCCTTAACACTCGGAGTCCCTGACTCTTGGGGAAGTAAAACAGCCCTCCCGAACCGAGTTTTATTTGCCCTAATACTTCTTACAAAGCCCTTACGAGGTACTTAGCGTTCTTCGTACATTGAACCACTGACTACATAACAAAGAATAGCTACATTCAGGGTACACCACAAAAATAGTGGTGATAAATTTAAGGGCCGTTTCAGTATCATATTCTGAATCCGAAAAAATTGGAGACACGTTTTTAATTTCGCGAAAAAAAAATCGTTTTTGTATGAGATCGGTCACACTCATATACCTAATCTACATAGAAATTTAAAATGAATACGATAATCTGAATACGATTTGCAGATTTTCTCAAAAATATTTGTATCGTCTCGTCTGACAATCAAATCGACTCAAATATAAAAAAATAAACACTTGTTTTTATGATAAATTAGTTTGAATCCTCCTAAGATATAATATGAAAATATTACATTTTTCACTCAAAATCCACACGGTCTAATTACATTCGCCTGTGAAGATATCCATACGCACAACCACAGATGTCATATATACCATAGTAGATCAAGCAAACGTATCTACTTAGCGTGTCAAATGAACTCAGTGAAATCTACCGAGTTGTCCGTCTTTAATCGCGGCTTGCAGCTTTCGGGCGCCAAATTTTGTAAGTTGAAGTGAACAAAAACATTAATAATGCCTCCTTAAGTAATATTAATTGCAACAACACAAAAAAATACGAATACTCAAGGGCCTGAGACATATTTAAAATCATAGACAAGTTACAACTTCAGTACAAAATCTGACACGCTCGGCCGCCATACAAATGAATGAACTTGTATCTTCTATCCGAATCTAATTCTGTGCGCACAACTATTTTTACAGGTAGAAATAAACAGAAATAAATGAGACAAAGTTTTACCAAGTTTCACCATGCACTGGACCAGTAGCCGTATCATGAGCTGCCGCTACTAACGCGGACTTATTTTCTATCCAGCTCGCTCGCACCAATCCGCGAGCACGAGCAGGATGGATAGAAAGTAAGTCTGCGTTAATAGCTCATGGGATGGCTACAGGGAGCTGACTAATGACAAGATCTCCATCACAGAGTTACGGCTGACAGCGCGGCGTTTTCATGTGTGTTATCGCCTTTCCACACTGCCTGCTACGTACTAAGATGAATGAATAGAAACGAGGCTTGACGCTGACCTACAATGTGTTGCTGAGGTTTTAACGTTCATATTTATACTCGTGACCCCTTCAAACGGGTACAATACTGAAACTACAACGTTCCTCTTCAGTCACTATCAATTAAAAACCGGTTCAAAATACGTTGCGCAGTTTTAAAGATTTAAGCATACGTACGAGGAATAAACAGACAGCGACTTTGTTTTATAGGTACTAGGTATATGTGATATCTCTCTAGCTGGTGCCCGTGAATTCCGTTTGCAGACACAGTCCTTTTTCGCGATGAAAACTGACCTATGTTTTAAAGTGAAGAGGTATAAACAGACATAGTTAGACCTTTTGGAGTTTCATTCACGAACTTTTGATAAAATGAATAGAATAAAGGAATGTAATTCGAAAAACTTACAGCTTTGACCGAATCAAGTAATTTAAATTGTAATTAGAAGCAATGTTTTTCAAAAGGCTCAAATTACATTAATTAGGTATTTACAAATTTTGTTTATTAGATTTCCTGCATTTGACAAGTAAGTAAAGACTTTCCTCCTTATTCATAAATATTTACGGATCATCAGAAGTTTATGTCATTATTTTTTCTTCCTAGTCGCGATTCTAGACAAAATGAATTCCACACAGCTGAAGTTTATAACATGCGTTTTTCTTCACAGTCATCAGTTCCACACAATCTTGTTTCTACCTAGTTGCGATTCTGCACAATATTATTACTACACAACAGACATTTTTCACACGAGTTACTCTTCACAGCCATCAGTTCCACACAATCTTTTTTCTACCTAGTCGCGATTCTGCACAATATTATTACCACACAAAAGACATTTTTCGCACGAGTTTTTCTTCACAGTCATTAGTTACGCACAATCTTTTTTCTACCTAGTCGCGATTCTGCACAATATTGTTGCCACACAACAGAAATTTTTCGCACGTGTTTTTCTTCACAGTCATCAGTTCCACACAATCTTGTCTCTACCTAGTCGCGATTCTGCACAATATTATTACCACGCAACTGAATTTTTTCACATACGTTTCATACGATTTTGGCCTATTTTTGACCCTTCCCTCCCCCATGGTGATATTTGGTGACATTTTCGGGGTACTAGCTATAATGCTGTTCAGCAGAGAGTAACAAAAAATTACACGTGATTTGTCCGATGATCCCCACACCCCATGGTGATAATTCGTGATTTTTCTTCATCCCCCTTCCCCCTATACAGTATGACGTGATTAATGGACAAGCCCTAGGTGGAAACCTTTAAAGGTGCGACCGCACCAATGCTCAAAAACGGAGACGGTATGGAATCGCAGTGACGCATCATGGTATGCCCCCCAGACCGATGCTCAAAAAAATACGCAGACGGTACACACAGCAGCAGAAAAATTATATAACTTACTTAAGTGAGTTATGCTGCCCTGGTACCGATTCGATTATATAATTTTCATTACCCACAACATTTCAAAGATAGGTTCCAAAAGCTGTATTGCCTAAGATCATGCGCGCCTGATACCATATCTAATATTTTGATAATGCATACGAAGCCATAATGGCCACTTTGGTTTTGATCTCTATTCACTGCTATTAGGATTCAAAATCATCATCATCATCATCATCATCATCAGCCTATGATAGTCCACTGCTGGACGTAGGCCTCTCCTATTAACTATGAGTATAGACGCATTAGGAGGTAAATGCCCATAATCGCCACGCTGGGCAAGCGGATTGGCGATCACAGTAATGTGTTCACTATGATGACGCTGCTGCCCATCAACAATCTTTTATTAAATAATGGTTAGTGACACTTCAATCCCTTAGTCGACTCCTACGACACCCGCAGGAGGAGTTGGGGTGGTGACAAATGTATTCTTACTGCCGTCACCACAAGGATTCAAAATGTATATGGGTTATTACTGTGCAGATGTAGATTTGCAGAATCGCGACTAAGTAGAGACAATATTGTCTGGAAATGATGAATGTGAAAAATGTATGTTGCGTGGTATTAATACTGTGCAGAATCGCGACTAGGTAGAGACAAGATTGCGTGGAACTGATGACTGTGAAGAAAAACACGTGCGAAAAATTTATATTGTGTGGCAACAATATTGTGCAGAATCGCGACTAGGTAGAAAAAATATTGTGTGTAACTAATGACTGTGAAGAAAAACTCGTGCGAAAAATGTCTGTTGTGTGGTAATAATATTGTGTAGAATCGCGACTAGGTAGAAAAACGATTGTGTGGAACTGATAACTGTGAAGAAAAACTCGTGCGAAAAATATCTGCTGTGTGGTAATAATATTGTGCAGAATCGCAACTAGGTAGAAACAAGATTGTGTGGAACTGATGACTGTGAAGAAAAACGCATGTTATAAACTTCAGCTGTGTGGAATTAATTTTGTTTAGAATCACGACTAGGAAGAAAAAATAATGTCATAAACGTCGAATAATCCATATTTACCAACTTAAGAATCCGATAAGTAGATTCAAGAGTTGGGTGCTTGGTGTAATCTACCAAATTGAAAATGTATATAAACCCAGGGGAATCGTGCAGAATATTCTAGTCAACTACGGCTGACAACGATCAAGGTGATATTAGCGACGAGGCTTGTGATCAACCATCTACTACGGGCTTCATCGTATCAGCCGAGAGACGTTCACTGCTGAACATAGGGCTTCCCTAAACATTGCCACAATGACCGGCCATGCGCCAGCATCCAGCGGACTCCTACGACCTTCACCAGGTCATCAGTCCACCTGCCCGTTCCGGTACGTGGCCGCCACTCAAGAACCTTTCCGCCCCAACGGCCGTCGATTCTACGTGGAATTTGCCTTGAGTACTGCCACTGCTTCTTCAGTTTAGTGATTCGGAGAGATATATCGACACTACGCGCTTATACTGACAATAATCACAGTACCAGTGGACCGTGTACATAGCTTGTAAACACTACGACCGTGTCAGATTAGTCCCATACAGTAATTAATCACATCAAAGCTGTTACATGCCCAGATTACCCACAATGACTCTATTGACGTTCACTATATCATGAACGATACGTATAGCTTGAACACAATGATCCTCGTATAATACAGCTATTAACCGAATAGGTACATAGATTACGTCTCAAAGATATTGTGTAATTGTTGCTGCATTATTCGCTTAGGTAAAATATTTTTTTTTTTTCAGCGTGTCTCAGCTCACTGCTGGACGTGGGCTTCTCCTATTAACTATGCTACGAACAAATCAAACATGAAAGCCGCACGTCATACTAAATTGCCTTTCAAAACCGGTCCTGAATTTTAGTTGACAAGTGTCACCCCCTCTTCAATGCATCACAGTAATGACTTTCTATATCAACCTATAAAAACTTAAACAGCCATCAAAGTTTTGATTGACTAATATGTATTCCTTAATCATTTATCAAAGATGTTGCGCCGAAATATGCGCGGTGTTAAGAAAAGCGCTATGAGCCATCTTGGCATAATTGAACAACTGTTTTTGGGGGCATTTTTGAGCTGGCGTTAGACGTCCATGTTATATACAAGGTGCCCACGAGGAAAGGGAAAAATTCTAACAGCATATTCCTGAGACTAAAAAAAACAAAAAATATTAAAAGAGTTTTGGTCAAATCTGCAAAAAAAAAATTTTTTTTTAAGTTTTTTTTGATGTTTTGAATGCCTTAATACACAAAAAAAGGATTTTATTAATCAAACTATCTCAACAAATGCATTTTAAAGTTTTTTTTTACATTTGCTAGGTATTTAAAAATATTTTTGTTTATTAGATTTCTGTCAATTAAGTGTGACAAGACTAAGACAACATGGTCACAAAATCGTTTCCTAAAATGCGTTTATCATAAAGTAACGGTCTAAAACGGCTTTAAGAAAAAATCAAATTTTCTCTTAAAATAGACTGAATCCAGAAAACTTCATATTATTATGACATTTTTAACTTCAAATTTGGTCAGAAATCCGCTGTTGAATTTTTTCCCTTTCCTCGCGGGCACCCTGTATATTATGGTCGCAGGGAAATGCCCATAATCGTCACGCTGGGCAAGCGTGACAGTACAGTCCACTTCTCAAGTAACAATCCCATCAGGAGTGGATCTTCACACTCCGCTCAAAGTAGATTCACGGGTCGTCTCCGGTTTGATTCAATTTTGCTTGTAAGCAACGCGTGGAGGTATATTTTTTTTATACCGAAGTTATAATTTTGTCATGTTCCTTAATGAGTGCGTCGTATATGTATATATACGTATTGCTATGTAAGTCAGATGAAGGATAAACAGACACAGGTTATCGTCAATAGTACCAGGTTAACGATAAATTAGTACTCATTAGAGTCATTAGTATGACACTTTTAACAAGTTAACGACAAGCGTCGCTAACCTGCTTCCGTAGTCGATCCCCTGTAATTTGGTGGTCTTTCAACTGAATCGGACATCATTCGCCTGCCAATTATGTACGGGGAAGTTTTCAAGTATTTTTGCGTTCTCTAATGGATAAATCTCTTACTCGGTCGTTATCTGGTCTCCCAGCTGAAGCATTGTTCCGACTGTATTGTTACTTGCGCAGAAAGAAATCCCCTTCTTATCAGATATCCGAATAAAGGGCCAGATAAATTTATTAGCCCTGCAAGTGAAAAGTGTTTGGCCTTTGTGATAGTATTGTTTATCGTCTTAAAAGTGTTTCGGTATCTTTTAATGTAGTGAAATAGAGATTTTACTGGAGAGGTTCCCGATGTGTACTTGATAAATGTTTCATGGCCTCCTTTTACCAGTGAATTATTTCGGCCACGTTTAGTCATATCCTTAGACGACTGTTTTCTATAGGTATTCAATTTATTTTACTTAGAAATATGTATTTATAAAGATTTAAACTTGTTTTGCAAAATGTATTGTTTTTTTTTAAATGAAACCGACTATCGTGTATTAAATCTCCCTCCATGAAACTCTACGTAAATTACAATTTTGGTGTTTGTATTCAAAATGTAGAATCTAGATTTATACAATAGAGAACATACATAAAAAAAACATCTCTTTTATGAAGTCGTTTAAAGAAATCGATTATTCGTTAGTTGCGTTTTTGCTTTCATCACATCGTTCATTTCACAGAATCACTAGTTTTATTATATATTATACTTACCATTTTTTCACTACAAGATATCTACCTATTTTTGTCGTAATTTTAATAGGCATTATTTATTTATTGATAATGTTTTTACGTCATAGCCCGATTTACGTATACCCATTTACCCTTAAACCGTTTCCTTCTGTACAAAGTTATGAGTAACGGGAGTTACGAACAGTAACGGTAGGACTTGATATTAATCTTAGTTTATATCTTTCAAAAGTTTCCGAACGTGTGCGACGGAAAAATGGAGGCATTTGATAGAAGAAAGTTTAGAAAACTGTCGGAAATTTTCACAATACTGTTTGCACTTCGGCAAAACAGTTGAGCGAAATATCTCACATGTAGTTTAATTCTTCAACAAGATAAGACGTAAAAACAAACCAGTCTAGTCTACACTTAATACAAATAAGATGTGAGACATAATAAACATTTATTCATTGTATCGGTTTACAAGAATAGTTAGCCTGGTTCCTGCACTAGGCAAAGCCGTCAAAAAATTTGCGATATTTCAGAAAAAATATTTAAAACAACCTATAAATACATGCATATTTGAGGAATTTGTGTATACATAATGTGCATGTGTGTATGTGTAGGTGACTTTGTTTGTGTGTCTATGCATGTGTACAACTCTCAGTAGTTGTACAGTGAATGTACACATTTGTTCAACATATCTCTACTTCTCTATGTCCTCATAATGAAGAAACTTGCCATGTTTGCATTTTAACTTTTGTTTCTAGAAGACCGTATTTTTGCAAAGGAAATTTTGACCAAAGATTGTATACATAGGGATGTAGTAAAGAACTAAGTCTTAGACCAAAAATAGATTTTGTGAGACGGACAGGGTACCGAACCTTACGTTTTTGAAAAAATCAGGGAAATCTTAAGACGTTATATCTTGTTGTTGCTTACAGAATTTGAATATTAAGCTTAAAGAATAAAACTGCCGCGGACACTAAGAACATGCATATTCTTATAAAATATTAAAGCGACTTTCAGCAACTTACGAAACTATTTGATGAGCGTAGATTTTTTTATGTGTTCTGATTCTGACTAGCACAGCATCGAAATAAGTATTATAGGCGTAGTAAACGCCATTGGACCGAGAGGGATAATAGCTACGAAGTGGTGTAAAAACCTCAAGTCCACTTGTGGCTCCAGAAAAAGGCAGCTAACACGGCTCTCGAACTAAGGAACTTTATCATTGGTCACGATCCTCATCATCATCACTGATGATTCATCAGCCTATGTTAGTCCACTGCTGGACGTAGGACTCTCCTATTAACTATGCGTATAGACGCATTAGGAGGTAAATGCCCATAATCACCACGCTGGGCAAGCGGATTGGCGATCGCAGTAATGTGTCCACTATGATGACGCTGCTGCCCATCAACAATCTTTTATTAAATAATGGTAAGTGACACTTCAATCCCTTAGTCGACTCTTACGACACCCGCAGGAGGAGTTGGGGTAGTGACAAATGTATTCTTACTGCCGTCACCACACGGCATTCTTACGCGCCACACGATCCTCAGTCATGAGGAAACGACGAAGAAGACAAGATTATTTTGTAAATAATTGCCAGATTCAGGTGCACGGTAAAAACAGGTCACTTCAACTAAAACAAATTTCTTCAATGCTAAGCAAATATTTTTAATCTAAGAATATGATCCTCTCCCTATAGCCGTAAAAAAAGATTTTGTTAAAAACAGATTAATTTACTCTCAGTATTTGCTTTTTATACCAAGATAGTATAACTTGAATACAAATAAACAAAAATCAAAATAAGAATGCTTTCTAATTGCTTTAAAATTAGTTTACTTTACTTCAAGAATCATAATTACTTCAAATAAGAAAACATGAAATCAAACTAAAACAATGTCACAACAATCAAGAATTTGTATCTTGCAAACAGAAAATTTTCTTGAATTAAACATTTTATGACTTTTTGTTATAAGACAAATCAGTGGTCTTGGGCATAACGCCCATATATCTTACAATAAGCATTTTACTCTTGAAACCAGAATATAATTGAAGAAAAATGAATTTTTCAACTGAGAAATGCTACAGTCAGACTGGTACAAATATATTTTAAGATAATACGTTTTTGATTTGATTCCAGTAAATATGCTAAGAATATATGTTTTCTCAAACAAAGATATCCTTTTTATCTGTGTGTGTTGATACATTTCTTGAATTTTAGTTGACACAATTCACCGGTTTTTTTTTTCAATGGCACAAAAATCAAGTGTGATTTAATAGTACCTAATTTTCATCACACTTGCTGTCTAAGCGCGCCATTGTTTGCGCGCGCAGCGGGAGTAATAGAAAAGTGAAATTCCCTAGGGAGTAATAGAAATGTCAGTACGTCATTTAATAATGTTATTTCTTAAAACTCATATTTTTGTCGGCAAGTGTGATGAAAAACATTGTATGCATCACGGTCGGTAAGCGGAATACTAACTCGAGTCATAAGAGCCCTCCGCCTGACGGCGTCGGGCTTCTAACACTCTCGTTAGTAATTCCGTACTTACCTCCCTTGATGCACAATGTACTATTATCGTTGGTGGGTTGTTATTATTTTACATCTTGCTTTGGTTACGAAGTGAGAGTATCTGGTCGCAAAGCCTTCGTATTATACGTATTTTCAGCTAACGCGAACTACGCAAAATAGTTGTAATTTACAGTAATTTACAAACAAAAGCATTTAGTAACGAGCTCAAAATTAACAAAGGATAATCGATCTTCATCCCTTTAAATAGCTTCCATTTTGAATGCTCGGACAAGTTAATAATGCGGGTTGAAGTGGCGTTTAGTGCTTCTAGCCTAACCGATTTGAAAAGTTACATGTTCAGTCCAAATAGCATATACTTACGTTCTTTTTACTTAGCGGGTTAGGCGCTGGTGACTTATTTGAAGAAGGTCGTATGTGTTTTTGGAGTTAAAGGCTTACAGACGTTTTTGCGGAGGGCATAAAGGTCTTCGCTCACTATAACAACTCGACGCCAACTCCACACCCACTCGACTCAAGTCTAATCATTGAAATTTAAGCCCTGTGTCATATGTTCAAGGTTTAATTTCAAAAAATGATAATAAAGTAGTGTACGACGAGTGGCCTACGCGTCGTACACTAAGGGTCAACCCCGACTCGTTTGTCACGCAACGACCACACGTTGTCCACGCAACGACTATGCGTTGTCCACGCAACGACTATGCGTTTGCGACTGACGTGTAACGCACGGGCAACTATTTGCAAGCCCACCCGTCCGCCCGCCATCATTTGCTATAGAATCGAAGGACGGAGTGCACGTTGGAACGGTACACGGTGATATTTTTCGTAAATCATGGAGAAAGAAAAGTTGATAGAAGAAGTGCGAAAATATCCGCTACTATACATATCATGTACCCAATATCTTTTTTTCCTTCGGTTTCGTTCATTTTCATTATCGAGTATTATAGCTATAATCGCCAGTTCACTGAATGTAAAGTTCGACATTTCATAAGCAACACGACTTATTTCGACAAAATTCAACTGAAAACTGAGGTTATTAGACGAGGTGTTTGTTGAATACGCATTGCCCACTCGTTGACACCGCGTTGCCCACTCGTTGACACCGCGTTGTCCACTCGTTGACACCGCTTTGTCCACTAGTGACCATTGGGTGGATCAACTAGTTGACTACTCATCGTGAGTGTGAGTAGAGTTGGTGCCGGGTTGGCGTCGAGTTGTTATAGTGAGCGAAGACCTTAAATATGTGTCGGTCGGGGTGGGCATTTGTCATTGCACCTCGGGACGTGTCGGGACTGTCGGGTGATGGATGGCGGGCATTGTTGCCAGTTTCAGGCTCGGTTTAGGTTTTGGTAAATTTGGGTTATACCCCTAACTATCGCTACAATACGAGAGATACCAACTTAATTTGTTGCGTTACTCGCTTTTAAATTCTTGTCGTCGTTTTATTTAGTTTATGTATTACTAATTGGTCATGGGCAGTAAGAATACATTTCGTCGGGGATAGTGCCATAGGTACCGCGTAACTAACACATGCAGATAAAGATTCGATTCCATAGAAGTATGTTTGAAATAAGATCTTAATGGCATGTGTTAGATACGCGGTATTGCACTAATCCCGACGACTTGTCACCTTGACTGTATCCAAGGGTGTCGTAAGAATCAAGGGACTGTTAATTGCTCTGGTCTTTAATGTATTGAAGATTTATGGGATGATGATGGGCACCGGATACACTACTGAGATCGCCAATCCGCCTGCTTAGCGTGTAGATTATGGACATTTGCTTCATAATGCTTTCACGCGCAGTCATAATTAATCGGAGGTGACGGGATAGGCTGATGATGATTATTTTATAAATAAAAGCTCCGAAAATACGATAATAAACTTTTTACTGGAAACCCTATTATATTCTGCAAGTGATTTTTTGATATTATTACGTTATAATCATTTTATTTTTGATATTATTAATTAATTTTAATTTATTTTAAACTGTCCTTCCTTATTACTTTTGATGTTGCTTTATTAGGTTAATTTATATAATTTTATTTTGAAATTTTTCATTTATTTCATATCAGTTTTGACGTTCCGCTTTAGGTGAATAATTATAATGTATTTGCCGCTTTATTTCTTACTTGTATTTTATCACTTTATGTAATTTGTATTGACGAGCACAATGTGGATTCTTATGGATTGACTACAATGTAATTTATATAATAATCAAATGTTGTGCAAATGAATAAATTTCACGAAATTGACACCGATCAATCCAATCAGATTAAAACAATCGAATTAAAATCCGACATATAAATATTTACGCATAGATAAAATCGAGCCGTAAATCCTTTTTTATCTAAACACGAGCCATGTGTAATTTATTACTGCATTAGTAATAAAACCGCTTAGATATAACGAGATAGTGGGTTGCGTGACTAAGTGAGGGTAGTTTGAGGGGTAGTCCAAGGACGAAATACATACTGTTGAGACAGTTTCTTGATTATACATGCACTCTATGGTCTTTTTAATAAGGATCACAATTAGTCAGTTAGGTTAGTGTATTAGCGTTTGTGCGTCAGTGACTGTGTTTACTGTTTATAGAGTGAACCACAAATCACTTAGTACTAAACTACTTACGAGTACAGAGTGACTTATCTTATGTTATTGGTGGTCCTTACGGATACACTTCGACCCAGTGGGATCTTTTGTGTAATTGCCCCCTGTTTCGCCTATCCCAGGGATTGTTCTATCAACTCAATATGTTTGAGGATGGACCCTAGCGGTAGCGTTTTGACCTCCTTCGGTTCCAGATAGCCGGTTCCGAAGTCTTCCATCCTTTGTTTGGCGAGGGCATGACATTCGCACATCAATTAGTGTTTCATTGTATCCTCTTCTTCGCCACACATTCTATGCTGTCAGAAAGACCCATTTTGGCCGAAAGAGTTTTGACCCCAAAGTGTCCCGTAAACACACCCGTTATGAGTTTGAGTTTGTCTTTTGCTATATTTCCAAAGCTTGACAGAGTAACTACTCAAGTACTCACACATTATGGACTGTATAGGACGCTACAAACGACTACAAAGATATGTTTCGACTTTTGCACCTTACTGCTTTAAAATAATAATAAGGTGAAAAGTGGATACATCTCTTCAGTAAACCTATTTGTAGAGATACTGAACATAATATACATTATGAAATATAAATAAATACCTACAGTGAAATAAAAAAGTGATAACATTGAATTACACCTGAATCTATCAATACTTTTCTACAGCGTGTACTATGGCGTCGTGTGCCTATACGGCCACGAATCAAAATGGAATTCTGTGGCAAAAGGGACGCGCTTGATTCTTTATATTATATTAATTAAGATTCAGCCACATTTCTTACAAACGCATAAGTCTTATATTCAATGTATCATAAAAACAAGTTGCTAAAGTATGAAGTAAAGATATCCAGTACTATAACCCTCTTTTTGTTTCAGGTGAGTGAGCTGAGCGGGGGCAATCCTTCGACTACCGCCCGTACACAGGTAATGGGGAATTTTATCAAATGTTAGCTTCTGTCACACGCACACCGGCTAAATGTGCTTTGCTGGATAGCTTTAAGGCGCGGCCACGACTTCGCGCGATAAGCGGTAGCGGGCGGTGATATAGATGCGAGAGAACAGCAGGATGCTTAGCTAAGCTGCCAATCGCTAGCGCTTAAAAAAACTGTTTAATTCGGACCATTAAATCACAACAACAACAACACACACTTTCATAAAAACTATTATTTGGCCCTCCCCAACACTACATCGACCCAGTATTTTGTAAACGGGCAGTCAAGTCGCTCTGCCAACGCTTAGTAGCGTATCGTAGTTTTCCCTCTTTGTCACTCTTTCATATTAGCGCGACAAAGACAGTTAGCTGCCTTTCGTTTACGATTGACGATTAAGCGTTAGCGATAAGAAACTTGTCTAAACACCAAAGCCCAGCCAAGATGCTATTGTGCAATCGTATACGTATTGTACGATTCGTACGAAAAGTTACGTGACTTCCATACATTATTGTGGTCACGTGACTTATCGCTTGTCGTACACGATCGCCGAATGGCATCTTGGAACATCTGTCTATCTCTTTTCAATTATAGCCTCATTTGAGGGACAGTCAGATGATCGAAATTAAGTATTTTTGGTGTTCGTAGTAAAAGCGCTTTGAGGAATACGGTGAATTACATTTGGCGAGTTGCCTCTCTATCGCTCTTGTAAGTTTTTACGTAAGTATAACAGGGAGGTAAAACGTCAAACGTTATTCGTGTTAAGCCCTCTAGTTGCGCGAAGTCATAGCTGGAGTTATTGATGTCGTTTTTCAAAATATATCTTTATGTGTTCTTATTGTCGAATCACAAGAGTGTACATACACTTAAGTATATCAACTAGCTTTGTCACATGCACATGGCCTAATGTCAAGCGGCTTTGCGGGATTTAGATGGCATATTGATGTTTTTTTTTATATTAACTTCATGGATATATTATACAAACCAATTCGAAAGATACATATTTTTTTTTATTATCTGTCAATGTTGTGCCTCTTTATTGGATCCTTTAGAGGATACGTTGCTTCAAAATACTTGCTTACTGTAATGAAATTGATCGTACATATTACTAAAATAACTATAGGTATCTAGGTAGTGCCGTAGGCGAAAGTGAAACCCACAGGAACCTTATGCGAAACAAGGTGTAGGTGGCATCACTGAACTGTCAGGGACGAAGTTATGAAAAAAAGAACCCACATGAATTTGTCATTTCAAAGATTGACTTGTTTATTTTGATTTATGGTGTTAATTAGAATGAAAAATTCTTGTAGGTTGGTTTTCTTTTGCATAACTACGTCCAGTTTAAAGGCATAAAGTACCTTCTACTACCGTACAAGCTTTCAGGTACTTCCAATTGACATTCAAGATGGCGAGTGTCTTTGGAATATTTTTTTTTGTTAAATGTCATTAATATGTATTACCTATTGATAGTTTATTATACAATATACATACAATGTGCCCATGAGGAAGGCAAAAAAAATTACAATGGATTTCTGATTGACCATATTTGATGTTAAAAGTGTCGTATGAATTTAGCCGAATTTCATCTATTTTAAGAGTTTTTTTATACCATTTTAGCCGTTAGTAAATGATAAAGCATTTTAGGAAACGATTTCGTTAGGTACTGTGTTGTCTAAGCCCGGGTGTACACCTGTGAGTTCTTACGTAAGTTGTAGAGACGGAGTTATACTAAGGAATGAGAGGTGGATATCACTATCTCATTCCTTAGTATAGCTCCATCCCTATAACTTACGTAAGAACTTACATGTGTACGGCTGGCCTTAGTCTTGTCACACTTAATTCAGTCATCAAATGAACAAAAAAATATTTTATTAACTAGCATACGTAAAAAATCATAAAATGCAGTTTTTGTTCTAATTTCATTACTAAAATGTTTTTTTTTTTTTATATAGTGAGGCATAAAATCGCATTAAAACCTTACATTTTTTTATTTGTTGCATTCATATATTCCATAATAAAATTCCAACCTATAACTACAACAACGGAGTAAGGACTCCATTTTAAGGTAATTACATTCGTTCAGGCAATTTCCAATAATTACGCTCAGCCAAAATGGTAGTCCGCTGTTTAAGCGTGCCCCTTAATCCAGGTAATTACTTGAAACTACATATTTGTGAGCTTGCAACGCTAGCCACATTTTTTAGGCCAGTCGTACACCTGTACAGTCGAGTGCATTAATATATAGACACATTTGTAAGGGATCAGTATGGAGAAGTGTATATATATTAATGCCCTTGACTGTACGTAAGTTCTTACGTAAGTTATAGGGACGGGGCTACACTAAGGAATGAGATAGTGATATTCACCTCTCATTTCTTAGTATAGCTCCATCCCTATAATTTAAGTAAGAACTTACAGATGTACAGCTGGCCTTAGGTTATAATATAGTATAATTTTTACTATTCGTATATTTTCCAGACTTATTTCCACTGACTCGTGTAATATACAAAGTTATGTAAGAATATTTTACGTAGTCCGTATAAATACCTACGTAGGTACTTATTTTACGAGTAGGACACATACATTCAACTTTGTGGTAGTGGATATAAGTGTCATTCTCCTTTTTTGTCTGAAAACTGCTTGGCAGGAAACAAATAAGGGACACCCGGGTAAGACCGGACTATTTTTCGGTGAGTTGAAAGTATGTCACAAAAAATCATAAATTTATTCTCACTAACTTTTACCTGCAGATGTGTAATGTACGTGTAAATCAAGCTTTCAATATAAATTTATTTGACGCAGCTCAGCCGAATAGCTCAGGAGTAATTGACACTCAAACTTGCACAAATTTTTTTCAAGACATTCAATCGAAAAACTTTCTTGGCTTAAGATCGGACTAGTATCTAATTACAACTGTAAAGTAAGGAGAAGAAGGTGTAGGTAAAGCTTCCTGTTAAAGATCGGATCTCGAAAAAATTTCGAAAAAAATAGTTTTTTTTAAACGTTCGTAGCTCACGACTCGGCTGAGCGGTTGTTGCATACTAGCGAGAGAGGCGGGGTGAAATGGTGCAATGCATAATACAGCCAGTGAGGAATAGTACATTGTGCATCAAGGGAGGTAAGTACGGAATTACTAACGAGAGTGTTAGAAGACTTTTATGACTCGAGTTAGTATTCCACTTACCGACCGTGATGCATACAATGTTTTTCATCACACTTGCCGACAAAAAAATAAATTTAAGACATAATATTATTAAATGACGTACTGACATTTCTATTACTCCCTAGGGAATTTTACTTTTCTATTACTCCCGCTAGCACGCAAGCAATGGCGGGCTTAGACAGCAAGTGTGATGAAAAAAATATTACTATCTTAGTAGTTAGTGCGGTCATCCGATCTTACATTAGATCCGATCTTAGCCGGGTGTACCTTACTTAGTTTTGTAGGTATACGAAAAAAATCTTGAATTTGTACGAATAATAGGCACTCGTGAATATGAATAGGGAGAAGTGGCGTAAATTGCCAATTAGAAAAAATCTGGTCTCAAATAAACACGGCACAATAAAATGTTCTAATAATCGAAATAAGTTCGAGTTACATGAAACACGTAAAGCAGGGGACCGACCGCGAACCACTACTGACGCGCTGGCTCCCTGTCACACTTATGTATTAATTTGCAAGTTCAACAGAGAGGCAACACGTCAATCAAAGTTCGCGGAAAGTCCACAGGGGGGTTACCATGACGTACTAATGCGGTTCAGTTTAGGTCGACAGAAAGGGACAAGGCTGTACGAGTCGTATATCTCTGTCCCTTTCCCTGAACCTAAACTGAATCGCATTAGTACGTCATGGTAACCCCCCAGGTCTTTGGACCTCTTTCTAGTGCATGCGACGTGTAATTATAGCGGCAGCCGGCAGGGGGCGTTCGTGATCGTGTACCTAACTACTTAAAGTAATGGGGTTTTACACGCCACATCGGTACGTCTACGTACGTTTATTTTCCACCCCATTACAAAGTAATAAGGCGACGGGTAACTGGATATAAGCGCAGGGCTTTTCACCCTATTGCGCGAAAACAAAGGATTCTCGAGTTATAGATTATAATAAAGCAAGTGCGAGTAAGACTCGCGCACGAAGGGTCACTTACAATTATCCACACAAATTATCTTCTACTGATACTGTAAATAATTGTAAAAAATTATTATTTTAGTCTGGCCCTTATTTTAGTCTGGTTGTAGTACCTAAATATCTCTTGCTTGAAATGCATCATTCATGAAAATGTCAAATATCTATCCCATCACTCACCCTAGGCTCTTTTATTAATATAGTTAGTAGGATAGAATAGAATAAATTTTTATTCACATAAAGCACACATTACAAAACATCAAAAGTAATACAGTGGAAACATTTTCTGGGTTAAAGTGTAAAGTAAAAATATTATTATATTGTAGCAACACTAATAACATTTAAAGTCAGTCAGTTAGTAAAGAAAGTCTTTCTCGCGGTGATATACTATCGCACCAATCATGTGACGCTACTGGTGACAGGTAGGACGGAAAATAAAATCTTAGTAGCAGCACAATTCATAGAGTCCATTTTCACCGTTCTATGGAACCCTAATAAAGACAAAGAAATCGATGAAGGAAATTCAATCTAGAGCCACACCTTATTCAGTTATTAATAGTTTCCAGCAGGGTTCGCTTATGACGTAATAGGTAGCTGACTAGACATCTAGACATGTTTGAATAGGTAGTTCCATAAAATAATGAAGCGTTGATTTATTTTTATCCATTTGATTGAACGTTTTATTTTATTCTTATTAAGTATATCATTGTTATTAGTCATTTATTTTATGAGTATGATTTAAAACGGGGTATTTAGTATTTATTTACCATGTAAGTTTTTATTATTGAGCAGCCGATATTTCGGTAATTTTGCAAATGCTATCTTCATGGAGTAAACTAACGTGCTGCGAGTTTTAATTGTGGTCTACCCACAAACTATAATAAAAATTTACCCCGAAAATACCTCATTTTAAATCATACTAATAAATCGAACATCGGAATTCTGGTAGCATTTTTGAGCTGTCATAGGGACTTCTCGTTTATCGACTACCGATTATACATATGTATATCGATAAATGCAGAATACAATGTAAAATAATTATGATTTCAAGTAGAAGTTAACAATAGGCGGTCTTATCGCTCATGAGCGATCTCGCCCAATGAAACAGTCACTAGTGTATAATTTAAATGTCAAAGGTCACAATGGTCAACTGTCACGTAGCGTAATAATTCTTGAACAGAAAGAGAATATTCTCAATGGCAATTTGGATGAGAATTTTCTCACCAAGTAATTTTGCGTAATTTTGAGAATATTCTGCAACTTGCACATTGCTAGTACGGTGTATCGTCCATTTGGCATCCAGTGTTTTTGACATTAGGATCATTTCATGCCCCCTTGCGTATACAACGTGTTACACGAGCCACTGAAAACCTTGAACGGGGTGATTTGGTAGGTTATACTGAACAACTTTTACTATGGAGCTAACCCAGAAATCTCAAAAAAAATTTTGGCTCTTTCATACAAAATGTCGTGCTCGGTGAAAATGTATGAAAAAGACATTTTTTTTTAGATTTCGTGATTGGCCTCAAAGTAAAAGTTGTTCAGTACAGCCTATTAAATCGCCCCGTTCAAGGTTTTCAGTGGCTCGTGTGACACCCTGTATCTAGGACACGTCATAATCTCAGTGAGTAAGTAGCTCATTTCCTTCGAGAGATTTCCCATTGTCAAGTAAGTGGGACTTGTGTGCTGCGAGTCGGTTTGGCCTGTTTCACCGAGTCATGCGAGTTTGCCCTACATTGGTCGTATGTTAGAAACTGGGCTGACATGACAGGCTATCTCCTTGACAGGGCCGTGATAGTACTGACTTTGTGAAGAAGGCCTTTTTTTTAAATTCAACATACTCGTATTATCAAACCGCAATCAGAAAGGGTTTAGAAAGTACTGTTGACACAACAAATGACACAACGTTTACCAAGAAAAGAGTTATTTGTGATTAATTAATCTATTTTCTATAAGACTCTGCACTTAAACTATGATATAACTATGAATATTTCCTAGATTGACTTGTACACTGTTGTGTCAACAGTACCTACTTACGAATCCCATTCTAATCGTGGTTTGATAATAAATCCATGGAAAATTTTTATCTTCTTTTCGTTTTTTTTTCTGTTCAGTGGGTATATGTTTTTTTAAATTAATGTACTTACATTCACGCAGCAAAGTATGCCCATACATTTCACGTGCCTCCACTTTCCGAACACTCAATTTTATTTTTATTTCATCACTACAGAGCATAAAACAAAGTCGCTGTCTGTCCGTCCCTATGTATGATTAAGTCTTTAAAACTACGCAATGGATTTTAAAGCGGTTTTTGTAATAGATAGAGTGATTCAAGAGGAATATTTTAGTGAGAGTATTGTACCCGTGCGAAGCCGGGTTGGGGTCACTAGTTTTGAATATCCCAATCTAGTATCAACGAGTATATAGGCTAGAGGTTCCATATTAAATTTTAAGCTAACATGGTCATTTTTAAGATGTCCCAAGTTACTACTTTTATTTATTAACATTATTAGTACGACTTAAAACGGGATATAGTCATGTCAATTGCAATTATTGAGCACCCGATGCATTGTTGCCCGGCTTTGTTGCAAATGACATCCTCACGGAGTAACTGTAACAGTTTAAGCCGTTTTAAGTCATGCTTAACAGAGGTTCCATTACTCTTTCATATCACGAACACTTTGGAAACCTTTGATCTACGTGCTAATACATTCGGAAATGTATGTGGTATGCGACAATCTTACAAAAATCTGACTAGTCCCACGGTACACTTAATCATAATTAAGATTTGTTTTGGATACTTGAATACCGACGAATCTAGATAATTAAATAAGATTATTTAATAACAACTTACGACCATAGTAACTATCGTACATTTAATCATTCAGGCAATGCGAATAAACATGACGAGAAAACAGCAACACTACTAAAACTTATTCGGACACATGGTAATTCACCCAACAGCAATTTTAGCTACTAATTGACCTGCCACGCCCTCTCTCAGTCAGAAACGGAAACTCCTGGGAGGCACCGTCGACAGTGTCTACATCTGTATTTGAGTTTATTGAACTAGCAGCTTTAAAACGTTTCGATATAAGGTTTAGTATAAAGATACCGTTTTTAAAGTGTTTTCCTCGTTCTTTCAAATATTATGAATTCTGAATGAATGGATATAAAGTCTATCATGAAATGAAACGTCGGAGTTACCTTTCCGCGAGTTGGGATTATTAGTTTGTTCCATCAAAATTGCTTTATTAGGAAGTCAATTAATATTCCGTTTGCTTATGATTTCCATTTCAAAGGTAATTTAATAACTCGTTACAGGAATTTCAAAACCAATCTGTAGCGTTTCGTATTAACGTAAGAGCTTTATTTCTTTTATTGTACAATGTAAAACTGTAATTGAGTAAACGTTGTAAATGTTTAAATTATTCGACTTAAAACAATAGAAACACTTACCTACTCTGGCAGACTCTTATGTTATGTGTTATGTACCTAATAAACTTGACTAGAATGTTTTCGTCGTACCTATATTTGTTGCTTGTGAAATATAAATAAATAAGTGTAAATTCAAACCGCTTAAATAGATGCCTTTTTTATTAAGTTCAAATCATACTATCAACTCGTTTATATAGGTTTACATGTTTTTGACAATAAAAAAATATGATTTAGAATATTTGCACAATTTTTAATCGTACTGAGTCTAGTACGATTTACAGTAGGTAACTTTTTATACGCTGGACAGATGTCTGTATATGTAGATTTGTTAAAAGTGACTCTTTATTCTGTTGACAGCACTTGTTTACAAGAGTAAACGTGATCTGACCGTAGTAGATATAAGAAATCGTGGAATTTCCAATAATAGTAAAACTAGAGCATGTCGATTTCGTAAAAAACCGGCCAAGTGCGAGTCGGACTCGCGCGCAAAGGGTTCCGTACCATTATCAATTTATTATTAAAAAAATACAGTTAAATCAATCTACCTCAAAAACTATAGGAGATAATTTAATCAAACCAAAAATCGTTGATAGAGTTTATTAATGTGCATAACATATATTTTTTTCAGAATTTTATATCGCGTAGTTTAAAAAATAGAGGGGGGGGGGGACACATTTTTCAGACTTTGAGAGCTGATATCTCGAAAACGATTTGCTTAAATAAAAATGTGATGTATAAACCTTCATATCATTTTCAAAGACCTTTCTATTAATACCCCACACGCTTATGTAAAACTAAAAAAAAATTTCTATCCCTCAGTTACATGTATGGAGGGCCCCCACCCCAATGGTTTTTTTTACAATTTAGTATCATAATCCTGTAGCGGTTCATACAACACATATTCTCACCAAATTTTGTTACTGTAGCATTTATAGTTTCCGAGTAAATCGGCTGTGACAGACGGACAGACGGACAGACGGACATGACGAATCTATAAGGGTTCCGTTTTTGCCATTTTGGCTACGGAACCTTAATAAAAAAATAGCACCTATCAAAATACAAAAGTCCTGCCAGTATACGAGTATTGAATGGTATTGGACAAAACAAACAAATATTTTACATTTAAGGCGAACTGTCAAAACCTAACTTTTTGCAATGCGACTGAAACTTTTATTTCATTCAAGTAAGGTTGCGTTTGGTATAGCATTGCAGTCGATATTGCATTCGCAATGGCTCACCCAATAAAATCGGGGAAATAAAACACAGGCTCTCATCCACTATGGACCAATCGATGCGGTATGCATTCGATTGTGTGTTTCAATCACTAGATGTATAGTCGTTGAAATATTTTGCAGGTTGCAGTATGTCCATACAATTTTAAGGCGAGTTTGAATAGGACGGGTAAAAATAGTAACAAATCATTGTGCTGTCTGTCACTTGCCGTGTGGTGACGGCAGTTAGAATACATTTGTCATCACCCCAACTCCTCCTGCGGGTGTCGTAAGAGTCGACTAAGGGATTGAAGTGTCACGGACCATTCTACAAGATTGATGATGGGCAGCAGCGTCATCATAGTGGACACATTACTGCGATCGCCAATGCGCTTGTTCAGCGTGGCGATTATGGGCTACTAACGCGTCTTTACGCATAGTTAATAGGAGAGGCCTACGTCTAGCAGTGGACTAACATAGGCTGATGATGATGATGATGACTGTCATATTTAAGGCCACGCCACGCCGACGCGTTGTGCAGTACGTGCTCGTGCCGTGCGCATGTGAGTGATGTGCACGTTCTAGCGTCGGGAATGTCATAGTGCAGGCGTTGTGCCACCTACTATAAATAATAAATAATAAATATTTTTTGGACATCTTTACACAAATCGACCTAGTCCCACGGTAAGCTCAATTAAAGCTTGTAATGTGGGTACCAGGCGACGATATATATAATAGATATATACATATAGATACTTAAATACATAGACAGCCATGACCAAGGAACAAATATTTGTGATAAATAAATACACAAATAATGCCCTCGCCGGGATTCGAACCCGGAACCTCCAGCTTCGTAGGCAGGGTCACTACCAACTAGGCTACGGAGGCTGACAAATCCGACGCTAATCCGAAGTACTATGACATATCCGACATATCCGACGCTACAACGTGCACGCCACGTAAGTACCTACATGCGCAATTGCGCATGTGCTGCACGACGTGCAGTGCACGTGCATCAGGTATGGCCCAGCCTTTAGTGTCATATACGCTGTGCGGAAAGCAGGGACCGGAACCGTTATTTTCTAAATACAAAAAGAACGGTTCTTTTTTCGTTCTTTTTCTTTCTTAGGTATATACATTTTTTTTAAGTTAATGGCGTAATTTAAACGTATGATATTGTAAATTACATTTAAATTAATATTGAGCTGTACGGTGGCGTTCAGAATTGCATGGACGATTTATGAACGAATGCATTAATGAACTGTCCATGCAATTTTGAACCCGACATGAAGAGTATAAAACATTTTAAAATATTGGGCTATTTCGAGGTTTTTGTAAAATACCGGTTCCGGTCCCTGGCGGAAAGTGAAGGCATCTAGCAGCAAAACACGATTCTATCTTACGTGCCTTAACTTTTGGAACAAATTTTGAACCTTAAGCAACAAACTTTTTCAAAAAGTGTGTACATTTGGTTCACGTCTTCAATGTTGATAAAAATCGATAGACTGGAAAGATGCTGAGCTAGATCCACCACATATCCCAAAATGTCCCAGAAGCAGAAGGTTTGTATGAAAGTTTCCTTTTTTGTTACCAGGGCCAAGTTGCCAATCGCTAACGCTTAATCGTCAATCGTAAACGAAAGGCTAACTGTCTTGTCTTTGTCGCACTAATATGAAAGCGTGATAGAGAGGGAAAACTACGATACGCTACTAAGCATAAACGATTGGCAACTTTATTTTTCACTGTCCATTGTCAGAATTTATTAAAATTATGTTTGTATGTATAGTTCGGGAAATATTATTTGACCAACTGTTATCTTACTTACGACCTTCTGTTTTGTATTAATCCTTAACCACCTACGTGCGGTCTCACAGACACTGGATTATACAAAATTGACAATAACTGAACGCAAGTAGATCGCTTACGCCTCTGTGACCTTGTACCTTTGCCCAGCCCCTCCGCAGTGCCGGCCATGGTGTCGACTAGTTCAGACGTGCACTCATTTAGATTTGGCGAGTAATAAACTAGCATCGGCGGTCTGTGAGACCGCATGTAAGTAGGTGGTTACGATACATTTCGTAAGTGTCTCAGGGACCGCACGTAGGTGGTTGTGTTATTTAAATTTCATAATAATTGTTACTATAGTTTGACACAGTTTTGAAAAAAGGTTCATTTTTATGAAGAAACTCGCCGAAAAATTAGTGAGACCCTATTTAGAGCATCATGCAAATAATCAGCGTCTTCCGCGGGACAAGAAAATTGCTTTGAATTTGAATGTTCGAACAAATTGTGTGTCGACGGCAAACAAGAATGGTTATTTTAAAAGCATGCAATTTTACAAAAATATCTTATTTGGAACCAAATTAGATAGTTTAATAGCATTTTTGATTGCTCAATTTATTTTTTTAAAATGAAAAGATTTATATGAATGTTCTTTATTTTTTAATCTCATATCCTGAAGAATACTTAGTTTTATAACCGAAAATACAACACGTTAATAAATATGTTAAGTTTGAAATACAAAATGTTGATTATTTTTGTATTCTTGTTGGTTAATAAATGCCTGAAACAATTTAAAGTGTATTTCATATATCTAAACCCCCTTCAGTCATGCCAAAGTAAATAAATCAGGTCCCATAAGAAGAAGCGGTCTCCATGACCGCACGTAGGTGGTTGTGTGATACAAATAGGACGTAGGTAGTCAAGGGTTAACACTTATTAGACAATCAGAAGTCTAGCACTTTTCTATTGATAATGATGCAAAACAAAAGGTCGTAAGTAGGTAAGATAAGAGTCGGTCGAATAATATTTCCCGAACTACACTGTGTTATTATGTAAGGAATTAGGATAAAATTAGATTTAAGATTAAGTAGTTAAGGCACTATTGTATCAGGTTCACCTGTAAGGATAGTTGCTAATATTCAAGGATCGGACAAACGCCCGTCATTTTGAAAACACAACCCTGTTCCGTATGGTAGAGACTTCCTTATCTTATGATGTTAACATATTTTATTAATTTAAGATATTTATTTATTTATTTAAGATGTATTTTTTATAATACGAACTCAAAGTATTTATTTATGAGATCCCAACTATTTCTTCACCATAATTGTTCGAAAAGTCATTACAACGTTAGTTAATATACGCGATGTAATTCGTTTAAATCGTGTTATTTCATGAATAACTATCGCGGTAACCGAAGAAGATTAAAAATTATACACTCAATAGATCAAAATTAAATATCAAAAATTCTAAGTCGTTTATTTGTCATAAATTCACAATCAGGGTACAAAAGTAAGATGGAGTTGGGATCTCCTAAATAGATACTTTGTGATAGTGTTATTAAAAAAATCTTATATAATAAAATTTGTTAACATCATAAGATAAGGAAGTCTCTACTGTGCGGAACAGGGTTATTTTTTCGAAATGACGGGCGTTTGTCCGATCCTTGCTAATATTAAAATAAATAAAATAAACTTAGCTAAGCATGCTGTTTCCTATACATTTTTGGTAATTTCATACAAACATTTTGGTACATTTTGGGAATTATGGTGGATCTTGCTCATCATCATTGACTCTTAGACCAGAACCAATCTTTATCGAAGACGTGATTCAAATGTACAAAGTTTTTAAGAAATGCTGAATCGCTGAAAATAATCCGTAAATCCA